>JAWQRJ010003846.1:0-11617 GCA_033557515.1 Diorygopyx duplodentatus
ACTATAAATGATTGTGTTTTTTTTGCCCGGTTGGCATGATTTTTTTGTTTTCCTGTTTGCACCCCTGATTTTCAATTTAAATTTGTCAAATCAAAACGTCAAATAAAATAAAATTCAATGTCGAAACCCCTAACCTAAAAAGTAATCTTAACATAAAGTGGGATTATTACCAAATCATCAGGGATGCCAACCCACTATAATTGCCTCAATCATTTACAGTCTCCCAGTTTCGTGAATAAACGACATTGAATTTTATTTTATTTGACGTTTTGATTTGGCAAATTTAAATTGAAAATCAGGGATGCAAACAGGAAGACAAAAAAATCATGCCAACCGAGCAAAAAAAATCACAATCATTTATAGTCACGCGGTATATCCGTCTTTATGTCTTAAGATTAATTTTTAGGTTAGGGTAATAACGACAATTTTATTTTATTTGACGTTTTGATTTGACAAATTTAAATTGACCCTGATTTTCAATTTAAATTTGTGCAAATGCAACAGGGAAACAAAAAAATCATGCCAACCGAGCAAAAACGCTCACAATCATTTATAGTCACGCGGTATATGCTTAGATTGTTTAGTCATTCTTGTTGATTTTTAAAACCGTGGGAAGTGAGGATAAGTAACTGTAAGTAACAGAAAGGTTGCCTATATTACCGACTAAGGAAGCTATTTAAAATTCAAAAATTCAAATTTAAAGTGATGCAGAATTTTGATTTAAATAAAATTATAAAAGGAATGCAACGTGTTATTAAAATATTAAATACAAGGATATTATCATGCCACCATATGTTTTTATTCTTTTAATAAAACGAGTTTCTAAAAATATTTTTTTTTAAATTTTTTTGAACAAATCCAGCTCAGTCTGTTAGTTCAACCTTTGACCACACGATGGCGCTACCAGACTTAAGTTGCTTTGTATTTTTAAATCGAACGACCTCCATCTACCAACTATTAATACCTTATAACCATTTTGTCATATATAAAAATGCAATAATATACAGGGCGTTCTACTTTTTAAAAAACTGAAATTTGATAACGTTCACAAGAAACTAAACACCTTTACGATTGAACGTAATATTAAGTTACGGACCAATAGATGTTATAACTTTTGCCTGAAACATTTTGCTCTAGAAGCACTGCAAAAGAGCTAATCTATGACCAACTATCGCATCCTTCATGCGGAGAAAGCTGCATTTAAACACATTTTTCTTGAAAACCGTCAATCCTACGCAAATTTAACAAAAGGACCGTTGTAATGTAGTTTTAACTGGCGACCCGTATTGATTCGATAAAAAAACAGGGAACAGATTAATATTTAATACCACGTACTTTTTTTTATGGTAATAACACATAAAATAGACATTTATGAATAATAATACGTTTACAATATTTGGTAAGAAAATTCCCAAGGCTTGCTGAAATATTAATCTAAAATTAACTTTTGAACACCATGACTCTTTTAGAAAGTGTTTTACAACACATCTTCACTTGAACTTTTCGGCTTAAAATTCACCACACAATCACTCCCTAAAATTTGGTAATGTACTTAAGATACACCTGTATATTGGTCACTATTTAGAAATTACTGAAATTTTTTACAAAAAATGATATCAGCTAACATAGTCGAAAATACCTATTAAGCTAACCTAACATTATTGTTGTTATTCTTCGTTTGATATTTTAAAAACAACTAAACGATCGATTTTTAACAAGGTTCCTTAATTCTTAAGCAATACTCACATATCACGTCTTTCATAAATTTATAAGAAAAAAAGCATAATCAATGTTTAAACTAGGTAAGAGAAAGTCGTATGATGATGCTTCTGTACTTGAGTCACATTTGTAATGGGTGGAATATTCGCAATCTGAACACTTGTACCGTTCTTATTTGTGTGGCTGAGATTGTGTCTTATCATGTTCTTTCTGCTCTTGGTTGAATATTCGTAATGTGAACACTTGTACACGTGTGGCGAGTGGCTAAGATTGTATTTTATCAAATTTCTCTTATGCTTGGTTGAAAAGATGCATTGTGAACACTTGTACTTTTTCTCATTGGTGTGTTTGAGAGTGTGTGTTACCAAACTAGATTTGTGTATGGTTGAATATTCGCATTGTGAACACTGGTACTGATTCTCATTGGTGTGTTTGAGAGTGTGTGTTACCAAGCTAGATTTGTACTGGGTTGAATATTCGCATTGTGAACACTTGTACTTTTTCTCATTGGTGTGTTTGAGAGTGTGTGTTACCAAGTTAGATTTGTACTTGGTTGAATATTCGCATTGCGAACACTTGTACTGTTTCTCATTTGTGTGCTTGAGAGTGTGTTACGAAGTAAGATTTGTACTGGGTTGAATATTCACATTGTGAACACTGGTACTGTTTCTCATTGGTGTGTTTGAGAGTGTGTCTTACCAAGCTAGATTTGTGCATGGTTGAATATTCGCATTGTGAACACTGGTACTGTTTCTCATTTGTGTGCTTGAGAGTGTCTGTTACTAAGTAATATTTGTTCTGGGTTGAATATTCGCATTGTGAACACTGGTACTGTTTCTCATTGGTGTCTTTGAGAGTGTGTCTTACCAAGCTAGATTTGTATATAGTTGAATATTCGCATTGTGAACAATTGTACTGTTTCTCATTGGTGTGTTTGAGAGTGTGTGTTACCAAGCTAGATTTGTACTTGGTTGAATATTCGCATTGCGAACACTTGTACTGTTCCTTATTCATGTGCTTGAGTGCGTGTTTTGTCCAACTCTTCTTGCACTTGGTTGAAAATTTGCAACTTTTGCAGATAAAGTTTTTCACAATAGTACTACTGTCCATTGTTAATTGGCGCATTTTTAGAGCAGTACCGGTAGTAGGGGCATCCTGCTTTTTCTGCTCGCTGCCTTCAATGCTGATAACAATTCCCTTGGCTGCCACTCTGGAAACCTCACGTTCAAACAACTTTTCATTACGATGAACTAACGATGTACTTCTAATTGAAATTTCCACTTTGTAGTATAAGTACACTTATCGCACATAAGCACTTCGCACAATCTGAAATGAACGATAAATTACAACATGGTTATTTATCATTTATTTATTATTAATATTTATAAGAGTTCTGATTTGAAACTGTTGCATTTCTAACTACACCACTGCTTGCCAGCTAGCATTTTAAACTATCCCTACTAAGTAAATTGAATGTTACTAAGGTAACCAGAGCAATAGTCATTTAAAATCATTTGTTTGTATCATAAAGAATCTATTTTTATTAATTAGACATTCTTTTCTTCTAAAATAATCAACGATGGACCCCTTTGTGAATTATTGTTTTAATTTCTATTATTATTCATTTTTATTAAAGTGTTCGCTATATGGAGTTCCCGAATTAACTATGTTTGTTTTGGTGCAAGCTGATTTTTAAAACCGCATGTGCTAATGAGTTTTGTTTTTTTTCATACAAACAGGGCGGATTCCTACCTTTTAAACTGTCCTTTCATTAGTTTGTTAAATATTTTAAAATCACTTGCTTCGTCCATCGATTAATGCTTAATATATTTTTAATTAACTTCGTAATATATACTCCAACTTTTAACATTTATATAAACATCTACGAAAGAGGGCACGTTGTAATTGAACATTTAGTTTAAATTTAATCTTAAAATTTTCAACCTTTGCAGTATCAGAGTTTTAGGATATGCAATTTGTCGTAAGATTTTACCCGCATCTACCTAACGTCAAAAATTATGCACGAGTCATGCTACAATATAGGAACAATGAGACACCAACACTTAGGTTGCATATTAGAAATATAATACTACCTCTGGCCAAAAATAGTTGCTACAGTTCAATTTGACGTCCAGATTATTAGAAATAGGCAATTTAATTAACTTCTGTTGACATAGTTCAGATGTTTTATGAATCTAAGTGTGTCATGGCCAAACTTTGTTTAAAATCATTGCGCTTTTGTTTTTTTGGGTTTTTCAATTCCATTCAATCGATTCAACATCAATTACCACAAAACAATATTGACCAACTAATTAAAGCAGTTACAGAAGCATTATCTGCATTCTTCCATAAAGGGTGTAACAACTACAAACTACAACACATAAGTAAAATGAAGTTAAGACGAAGTTCGACTTTAATGACTTCTATAAAATGTGATGAAAACGCCGTTAAAACAGGGCAGGAATTTTTGCAAAATAATGTTTAAAATGTAATAAACTGTTATGTTTATAGTTTGTCTATGTTTTCTCTTTGAATTAAAAAAAATTGTGTTCAGTAATTCCTCGTTTTCTTCTTTTTACGAAATGCAGCAACTATTTCTGGACAAAATCAAAGTGAAATGTAGCAACTATTTTCGGACAGAGGAAGAATAAATTATATAAGGGAAATTAATTAGGTAACTGTATTACATAAGTAATAATAAAAAGTAGTTTATTACATAAGTAATAAATAACATATCTAAATTGTCTTCATTTTTACAGAAAGTTCAATAATTAATTCAAAATTAGTAAACTTATATTAGTATTTTATGGAAAACTTATTTTATTCCTCCAACACGCTAAAAACAATTCATTCAGAAACAACCCACGAATATAGAGTTAAAATACCTAGTTTTTCAATATTTAATAACCAAGATGGATGCGTATTAGAATCTATGGATATAGATATAGAAAGGGGATATAGAAAGTCCATCTGGAAATAAATAAATAAAGGACGCTTTTCCTTTCTTAATACCAGATTCAGCTGATGATGGTTTAGAAAAACCATCAAAACCTGGTACTGGGCTAATAAATAGATTTAGCAAATAAAATAAACTTGCACGATGGACCAATACAACATGAAAGTTTAGAGTATCCTTCACATAATGCATTCCCAGAGGATGCTATTTTTAGGAAATTGGACGAGGAACATGATGTAATTTTTCTCAACTTTGTATCTGTTGGGTACGACTATGTAAATCAACTTTAAACTCCACGAAGCAATGGTAATTTACAGACGTTTGTAATCGGAAATCTCAAGAAAGCTCATTTCATTAATTTTAAAATAAAATAAAAATGAAGTCTCTACGATGAATAGAACCGAAAAGATAGGGACGAAATGAAGTTCGGTGCAGAAAAATTTCAAGCAGATCAGAAATGGGTAGTTTAATTGAAGGGTCCTGGAGGAGTCCGATTTGTAAAAGAATGTCCCACATACATGATTAATGTAGCACCACCATAACTTTCCTTCAAAAGTATTTGTTGGCTTTCCGGTTATCAAAGATATGTTTAACTTTGTATAGTATCAGTGATACAAATATAAAACGATAAAATTTGCAATATATTTCTGGAAATAAATTGCGGGTAAGTTAAAGATTGATTGAACATTTGCTATCCTCGAAAATTTTTTTCGTATAGCCATTTGTTTTGGTTAATTGCTACGTATGTCTACTCCTTAAAAATACGTTAATAAAAATTGATATTGATAAAAACTAAAACATAATGGTGAACAAAGAACGCAATAATAAATTACCGCCTGTAAGGCGAGCAATTTCCAGTTATGTCCCGCACTCATAAATTGTATAAAATAGCCTAAAACTCTAACTCTTCTTCTTTAAGCGATTGTGAATTAATATTCTACCAATCTGATCCCTATTCTGCCAATCCCTATTGCTGCACTGGGTCACTTGTCAATGTTGGAGAAGAATATGCTCGTTTGTTTTTTCAACATGAATTTGTTTGTTTTTTACAAACCATGGAAAGTTGGTATAATACGCAGTACTTTATTTTGGAGGGTTTATATTTTTTTTTTATTCCATGAAGAAGTGTTGTACCATATAGGACATGCCTAGGATATAAGGGAACGAATTAGGGATTTATACAATAGGACGCTGGATTGACTGTGGAGGGAGAATTTTCTATTGATGATGGAATATAGACGGTTTAGTCGGCTGTATCCAAGATTTAGTTTTTGGTTGAGATGGAAACTCCGAATTAGTCGTTGCTGCAAGTGAACACGGAGATACTTTGCAGATTTGACTGATGGATTCCATTTGATGACGACGTTGTTTATTAATATTAAAGGTGGTGGCTTTTGGAAGCCTCTTAATGTAAATATCTTTGCTTAACATTTTTCTGGGTTGATCTTCATACACCACTCTATCGAGCCATACCATCAACGGATGGTATGGTGTCATCAACGGTTCGTTGAAGTTGTTCAATGCTATCTGCGAGGTCACTACTCTGTGTCAGAATTACAATGTCATCGACATACATTGCTTTAGTGTCCCAAGCTCTTATTGGAATATCATGCAGATAAATGTTGAACAATAATCGAAAAAGAACACTACATTGTGAAGCTCCTGCTTTGATTGATCGTGAGGAAGATAGCTCCCTATTGATACGGTCATAGAAACTACAATCTTCGAGGAAAGAATATACAATTTTTTTTTGTAGATATTTAGGTAGATTAATCATATTGAGTTTATATTTTAGGCCATTTAACCAAACTCTGTCAAAAACTGGGCTTAGGTCCAGAAAAATCCTTCTTCAATGTGTTCGGTTACCCTTGCTAATTGATGAATTGTGTGCCCTGTTCTGAAGCCACACTGAACATTAGGTATTATATTCTTCTGTGCCAATTTTCAAACCGATATGAATATTTTTTTCAAGTAATTTGGCTAAATTTGGTAGAAGGTTTATACGACTATAATTTCCATGGTTTTTATTATTTTTACCTGATTTAGCAAACAATATTATTTCGGAATTCTTCAATGTTTCAGGAAAATAGCCAACTGCTGTATGATAATGTTAACTTCTGTGGCGCATATCGGTTCATCACAAGTAATGTCGGAGATCATGTTGTTTTCATTAAATTGTTCAACGAATGCTGCGAATGGGCGCAATTTCTTTGACGTATGTGGTGTAAATGTTCTTTCTACATGATCAGCCATTGTGCATTAAGGTGGATATTTCTTCATATCGTTTTCGTTACTTATTTTTTTGTAGTCTTCCACACAATTGGGTCGTTGTGTTTCATAGTACTAATTAATTTTCAGAAGTTTTGGAAGCGATATTGGTCCAGCAGGTCCAGTGGTTTATTGAGCTCTGGTAGAGTAAGCATCTATTAGGGTTATTCACCCGTGTGAATAACCCGTCATCCCCATAACTGGTTTTTACAGTTTAGATCGCCTATAAGCATTGTGGAAACATTTCATTCAAATATGTTCTCTACATCGTTATCCATCGTTCTTAGATTAGGTTGTTTATATGTGCAGACTGCTCTTAGGTTATTTGGTTGAGTAATATCAATCAGCATAGCGACTTGTTCTAAATACTAAGTACATAATGATTTTTATTTTGTGATGTTTAACCTTCTTTCTAATAAATATAGCGCTGCCTCTAGAAGAAGTGCGGGATTATCCATCTCTATGATATATACTATATTCAGTAATTGAAAAAAAATCATTTGGAGCTAGATGAGTTTCCGTTTCGCATGCTATATCAATGTTGTATCTTGTGAGAAATGCAGTTAATAATGATTTCTGTTTTTTTAGCACCATTAGGGTTGAAATTTAATGATGTGATATTGGTAGGAGGATTTTGGGTTTGAATTTTGTAGGTTTGGCATCCTCGGTAATTGGCTGGATTATCTCCACCACAGTTTGCACATACTGGTGGATACGCTTTGATTTTTTCAAGAGATTCCACAAAGTACTCCTTCCCATAGATGGTAACGGTATTTCATTTTGCTGCACTGCTGCAAAAGGATCTTTTCTAAAGTTGGTGGTTGGTTTTTTAAAAAGAACCATGCACGATTTGTCTAATTGCTTTTTTTTGGTCCCCATTCAACTTCTCATGGATGCATAGCCGGGACTTTTTCTTTGGTGGCGGCGATAACACTCCTGTTTTTGCCTTTTCAGTAACTATTTTTCAAATAGTTCTTCGCAAACGCCTACTTCTGTGGCAGTTAATTTAACATTCTGCGACTTCTTGACCCACCCTTACTTTGGTGAGTTGCAAAAACGTTGTAAGCAACGGTTTTTTCTCCCTGGCTTGCCTTTCTGATGCTTAATGATACCACCAATAGCTAAATTTTCATTAACTTGCGGGGTGGCCCTGCTGCAATGTCACATGCTACCATATGGAATTGACACCATGGTCGAAGCAACTGGTAGAACAGTTCTACGATTGCCACCCTACCATTGCCAACTCAATCCCATTGAGCTGGTATGGGCCCAGGTAAAAGGGTATGTAGCAGCTCACAATACCACATTTAAATTGCAGGAAGTGGAAAATTTGTTTCATGAAGCCCTCCAACAAATAAGTCCAGCAAAATGGGCAGCATGCGTAAGACATGTTATAAGTGAGCAAGATAACATGTATCGCTTAGACGACATCATACAAGAAATGATGGAGTTATCATTTTATATTAATACGGGCTCCTCAGATGAAGAAATTTCTTTTTCAGATTCTGAAAAGGAAAATTGATATGTATATAATGTATTTTTATATAAATGTTTAAACTTATAAATTGATTTCTTTAAACATGTATAATTATAATTAAATTTATTAATAATTAAGTCCAAAAGTGGTGCAAATAAGTTTTCGTTTTATGTAGTAGTGTTTGTCAATAAAATTATATCCAAATTCTATCCAATTAACGAATTTTAATACGATATTCGTCCTTATTACAAAGTTCCTCTACAATTTACGTTGAATTATCGTATTACAGTTTTGTCGCGCCTATAATAATAGGCAACTCATAACACACCTGCTGAAAATTACCCGTTGTAAACACGGCTTGCTAAACCCCGCCCACCACTGTATAGTTCCACTGAACGGAGTATAGAAACCCTCGCTCGTGAAGTAAAATAGTTATTATTTGTTCGTGTATATCTCAGTAAGTATCGGGATTAGTTTTCCATGTTTCAAAGTGTAAAAATACAGACATAGTTAAGTGTTTAGATTATATGCGGCAAGCTAGTGTCTAACATAATTGACGTGTCCGATAAGTGTGCATTCTGCCCTACAGTCGTTAATGTTTGCATTTCTGTTGAGCCCATAACATGTGCATGTGTTAAACTCTTATAAATAGCAACATTTCTTTTCTTTGCCAGATATGACAACGTGGAATAACAGTGGATATCCTCCACCAGGTATGTTGATGAAATAATTAAGTTGTTAATGTCAAAAGGCATCTGTTATTAAATTTTTCGAGGTCAGAACAAGTACCACCGTCGGTTATTTTTAGCTCTTTTCTACCGTGAATGTTAAAGATTGGTTATTTTCTTAAGAACAGTGAAAATTTTAACGTATTTATTGATCTTCATTTCCGATGATGCATAATACATAGCGGGTACATAATATATAGTGGTATATTTAGTCGGAACGTTTACATATTAGCTTTTATCAATTCCGGGAATGACTATGACGAATACGATTATAGTATGTACATTTATTTGTTCAAAAAATAAGGCTATATTCAATTAAGCATTATTACTCGAAAATTTCTGGAATATTTCACAATTCCTGACAACATGGTGTGTGAGTCATGCATTCTGATTAAAATAGAGTAATTGGAAAAAGTTCATAAACATAACGTACCATGCGATCCAAAAATAATTGCCGTGCAGTAAGCTGCAGATTTGAAAATGAAAATTTATTGAATTGGCATTCCTTGCAGATTACCAATTATTGTTGTAAATTTGAAACAACAAAACTACTTTCTTTTAAACAATATGATTATACATAGTGGTTCAATACTCTCTATTACAGAAACAAAGTTTATAAATTTCTCATTGGCTGCCAAATCATACAAAACACTAAATAATTACTGTTTATCCAAGTGGTTTCTTGGTTTGTCACATTTTTATCACATCATACATGCTTAGGTTGCTGTCAGTTGACGCAAGCTACTAGATGTCACGGCATTATATTTATAAACTTTGATAATATTGTAGAAACAATGAGGTTCCACTTCTGAAGTGCAAACATAGGCAATCTTTTTTTGAGTGACACGATGTGAGCTAAAAAAAATTAATCAACGTTTCTCCTGTGATTTACATAAAAGATTTGAGAGTACTCAGAGTGAACAACTTCAGAGGCGGTATCCTAGAACAAGAAATATGCTTGAAAAGAGATGTAGTGACAATTAATAACAACAACACTGCACGTAAACACGTCTCTGCCAGAGGCGTGCATTTTCTAGGGTCCAAGTTTTGTATGAAAATCGTATTATAAACATTTCTTAAAATAGTGTGGGCGGTTTATTTACGAAATTTGATATTTCTTACTGATAGAATATGTTAACATTTGAAAACATATATGCATGTTCCATTGCTTAGACTGGCTTAGAGCTTAATATTAGCAGGGGGATCTGGAAATTCTTCAGAGATGGTTCGAATCGAATGGGTTACACCTTAATGTTGCGAAGGCCACGTTGTGACGTTTTCACACAAACGTGTTGAAATCACCTATGACTACCTTATAAAAGAACGAGCGCTGTCCCGACTTATTGAATTGAAAGATCTAGGGGTGTGGTTTGATCGGGGGGTTTCTTTTAACACACATATAAGTAAACTTACGGCTGATGCCTTGAGAACTCTTGGATTTGTTATGAGAAACAGTCCAGAATTTACCAATCTATCGGCTGTCAGAATGCTGTACCAAGCGTTTGTAAGAAGTAAACTGGAGTATTGTGTGGTGGTTTGGTCCCCAACGTACGCTAATCACACGGCCGCCATTGAGAGAGTACAAAGAAGGTTCGTCAAATATCTGCATTTTCTGGAGTTTGGTTTTTACCCTGCCAGGGGGAGCTGAAACTATGACTGTTTTCTTCAGCGGCAATGGTTTGGAGTCTTTGGAGCAGAGGCGTTGCACAGCAGCAGGAGCATCTTTTGCTCCTTTTCTTCAGCTCAACTTTAGGGTGGCGCGTGTGTCAGCTAGAGTAGTGTTTTTCAACCAGTGGGTCGCGACCTCCAGGGCGGTCGCGAAGTCTTCCTCGGGGGTCGCAGTCGAAAGCCACGTAAAAGTAAAAAGGAAGGGTTGTAGGTCCTATAATACAATAAAAATACAACAATTTCAGTGAGAAGGCTGTGGCTATTTATTTTTTAATAATTTGTCGATTTGTGGTTCTATTTTTGATACGCATCGTCTTTGAAATCACTGACATAGTTTCATTACGGTCCTGGGAGGGGTCGCTAGATTTTTTTTAATTGTAAGGGTGTCGCGTAGTCAAGAAGGTTCAAAACACTGTGCTAGAGGAACTGATGTGTTTGTGCCTCATCGTGCCAGCACTAACCTGGGTTTTTATTCGCCAATGAATAGAATAATGAGAGCTGCTGATGCATTATTGAACGCGAATATTTATATTTAATTTGATTTGTATGATCTTTTACGCTGTGTTTTCGATTTATTTTGTACTTTATGCTTTCTATACACTTGCTTTGCTTCGTTCTTGTTTTTACTGGTGTGAAGTTAGCCATAGATCCCAGCCATAGATTTAAAAATTTGATACTGCGTTATTTGGTATAGTAAATGCAACAAAACAACGTTCACGTTATCAGTATAGGTGTAGGGAATCCTAATCAACTAATTTTGAAAATCTACAACCCCCCGGTAGGGGGTAACCAACCCCCAAA
>JAWQRJ010003847.1:0-11612 GCA_033557515.1 Diorygopyx duplodentatus
GAAGAAAACTATTGTCGCTATCCTTTAGTACTACTAAAACAGTTAAGTATTTATCCTAACTTTTTTCTGATATGTCTTACAGTTTTCGAGACATTAAAGCAAATAGCAAAGGGTTGTGTTGCCGATAGAGCGCTCCACTTTATTTGAAGGCTAATAAACTAAGTTTACTTGCGTTTATGTTCAATGTTTATTGTTACACATTTATAAATAGTTATTTAAATGTTATTTAATTTAAATAGTTATTTAATTTATTCTGAATTAGAATCCATGGAGATCTTCATGAGGTCTTCATGGAGATTATTTTGTGACAGTTTCTCTAGACGAAGTATATGGATCGTTTTAAGCAACGTTTATACTATTTTAAAAATAATCCCTCTTACAGTTACTGCAAAATAAAACTCAGAAAATGCTTCAGAAAATAAATAAATATAAAAGTACTTACAGCTTGTAATTTGTTTCATTATTTAAGTTTAAGTTTAGTTTAAAGAAAGTATTCTTTCTCTCAACTTTGTTTTTGCATACCGCGGTTTCAGTGTTTCAGAGTTGCATTCTAGTTCAATACTGTTAAGAATGGATCTCTTTTTGATCTTGTAGCTTTGATAAATGAACCTCTTATGGTTTGTTTTTGATATTTTATAATACCTCTTTCTACCATCCGTTGCATCTAGGGTAACGGGTACTTGAAGTTGCCAACGTTATATCATAAGTCTCAGCATAACTTGTAAATTCACTGGAGTTGAAAGGCGGACCATTATCTGAATAAATTTCGTGAAGTAGCCCATACAGAGTAAAGGCATTTTTTAAGCTTAATATTACACTCGAAAATGTAAATTTTTTACAACAATGAATTTACTATAGTAATTAATTATAACTTTAGAATCCATAGAATCGATAGTCATAAAATCCGATTTTTTCCATGGTAATTCAGGAATATTGTGAGGTACTAACGGCTCTCGTTGATTACTTTTCGCATGTCTGACAGGCTATACACTCTAGTACAATTTTTTCTATGTCTGTCATTACACGTGGATAATAAATGGATTCTTGTGCTTTCAATTTACACCCTACTACACCTTGATGTGATTCATGTATTAAATATAAAAATTCTTGTCTCAATTATTTTGGAATCAAGATTCTCTTTTTATAAAATAGTACATTCTTATGCACAGATATGTCATTTTTAATATTCCAATATTTTTAAGTTTATGTAATGGCCAACCATTAAGTGTATAATATCTTCGTTTATAGTTTGACATTTGATTTACGACCATAAACTAAAATATCATCAAAATACACAATAACTACTGGCAAATTTTCTAGAGTCGTCTGCATAACGCGTTCAAATACTTCAGGGGAAGATGAGAGTCCTAGGAGTTCTAGGAGTCCTAGGAGTCCTGGGAGTTCTAGGTAATCTAAGATAACGGCATCTTCCATACGGCGTAGCTATTATACATAATAATTAACTCTCATGGTCGATAGGCACTTGTAGAAATACACTTGAAGCATCTACGAGGGATGATCAATAAATAAGGTTACAAAATCCCTATGTTTCACTGCAGATTTTGTAACCTTACTTTTTGATCGACCCTAGTAGTAATATAAAAAATTGAGCACCATTTAAATTTGAAACTATGTCATCACAAGTCGGTACTTTACAATGCTCTCGTTTAACTTATGTTTGAGTAATAAAGGGGACCTCCACGTTCCCCACAACGTTCACACGAGGGATGGTTTGGGTTATGTCGCATGTTTGCATTTTTTCTTAATTTGCATTTTTCCTTATTGTACCTGATCCCATTTGGTCTTCTGGTTTGGTACCACTGGTCACTATTTTTCTTCTCGTTGTATTGGTCCTTGAATATCTTAGTATACCCAACAGCTTACGGCTTCCTTTACAGTTTCATTCTGCGTTAATGCGCTGTTTTCCATTGCCCTGCAGATATCAATTGCTCCGTTTAGTTTGAGGTCGCTATGTTGCAGTTTTTCCTGTATCTTGGAACCTTTTATCCCCAAAACTATCCGGTCCCTGATTGAAAAGACATCTTTTTCCTTAAACTGACACGTTGATGTAAGTTGTTTCAAGGTGGTTATGAACTGGGAATCGTCTCACTCTGCATTTAATCATGTTTGTAGAGTTTAAAGTGTTCGTACGCAAGGTTTTTCATAGGATTATAATAAGAATTGTATTTTTCCAGTACTATCTTAATTTTGCTCCATCCTCACCTTCATTGTCCGCGAACATGTGAAAAAATTAAAAATCTTTTTAAGTTTCCTACAACTCTTAGGAAAATATGTTGAAAATGGTTGAGAAAGAAATTTATCAATAGATAAAGTGTTCAGTCAAAATTTGTAGGTTTTATAGACAAACTTGTGACACTAATGCCCGGTTGCACAAAGCATATCTGTCATGGCGACAGATCGCTAATAAGCCGTTAACGAATCAGATTAAAGAATTCAAATTTGAAAATTTTATTTCGGCTGATTAACTATACGGAAATATTTTGTGCAACCGGGCGTAAGTATTTGTTTTCGTAATTTTAAGTAGTTTAATGTTTATTATATTAGTATTACTATTTTATTGCATTTATTCATATATTTTATAATTGTTACTGCACATGTAAAAAATATAATATTAAATTCTAGTAAAAAATTATTAAAAAATATTTATAACAAACGTTGTTGTAGGCTTTCGCGGCCGGTGTTCAATCTTCTTGGCTTTCCGGTGGTCTGCGCGTCGGTGAATAAACTCTCCGTTGACGTTTCCCGTTGACGTTATCAGTTAGTTCTGAAGATGCCGTCTGCAACGAACGGCGAAACGTCAACGGAGAGTTTCTTCACTGACGCGGCGACCACCGGAAAGCCAAAAATATTTATAACTTTTTTTTGGTAAATAATTAAACCTTCTATTCGAAGTGTTTTTTAGTCGCAGCAAAGGGAGAGTAAAACAGGGAAGAGTTATAAGACTGGGAACGTGGATGGTAAGAAGTGTAAGTGGAAAAAAGAATAAATTGTAGAAGAAATGACATCAAATAAAACGGCAATTCCAGAAATTACCGAAATCAGAAAAGACCAAGACAAAAATACACTAAAGTTATTGGCTAATATTATCAGCAAAAGATGAGGAAGAAGGGAACCATTATGATATCGTATTTGTGAGAACGAGAATTCGAAGAGGTAGGAAAAAGATTAATTCTTCGGAATACTTCAAGAAACCATACAGACAGAAAATGGTGGAAAGTATAAAAAATATATTAATTGCGGAGGACATAAATAGATTAGAGTGGGTAGAGATAATTCAGTAATAAAGGCTACTTGATCTTAGTGAAACACAAAATTCAGACACAAAAGCAGACATGCTTACGTGAGATTATATAGGAGAGTGAACCACAATAGAAACGAAGAATCTACATTCGATTATTATTCGATAAACTAGAAATAAACAAAAATATAGATACGTAAAAAGGTTAGGAAACGTAAAAGATATTAAAATATTAAGACAGGATTAAATTGACAGTGACCATTAGCTTCTGGTAATGGAAATGAAAACAAATAAAGAAAATGTAGGTAAAACAAGAAAGAAGGCGAAAAAAAAGGAAGTAATAAAATTTTCAAAAGCAATAATAGATAAATGATAATACAAAAAGAAATACAGAAGAAATATTTATACCAAAAGTGTACGAAAACAACGTCAAAGAGGCCAGAAGTCATGGGCAAAGTTATTATAAGAATTATATGGAAAACTTATAGTACACTGTAATAGCTAAGAAAAAGGAGGAACACAATTAATGTAGTTAATATTACAGACACGAAAGGAAATGTCATAACGTATGAAGATAAACATTTCAGAAAATTGTCAACAAAACTTATAATAAATCATGAAAAGACTGGAGGTTGGCAATATACCTATAAGAGAGAAGATCACTCCAGAAATGACAAAGTACATGAATAAAGAAGTAATATGGAAACTATTCGAAATAAGGAATACTATCAATTAAAAAAAAGAGATCATGTAGCAGCTACAAAGGAATAAGCTCTCCAGTGTCGCAGTCTTAGTAAGAGAAACAGAAAACCGATTAATATATTAATTGGACAGAGTAATTGAGCACCTACAGTATGAGGAGAAGTGGGGGAAGTCATACCCAAAACCGATATTCTGTCTAAGAGTGCCAAACCAGTGAAAAATCTTTAGAGAAAAACGAAGACATATACGTACCTGTTTTGCCGACCTGAAAAAAGTGTTTTGCCGACAGAAGAAAGAGGGAAGATTTCCATATAAATCCCTTGTGAGAGTAAGCAATGAAAAATTTATAACTGAAATGGGAATAAGACAAGTATGATTGCGGTTATTATTTTCAATTGTGTTAGATGAAGCAATCATAGAAGCAGAAAGGTGTTTGATGGGACTTACTATTTGCTGGTGAATTTCAATACAACCTGGAATTAGAAAAAAATACATAAGAAAACCCAACTCAACACAAATGAAATGAAGACTATGACTATTTCAAGAGAAAACAACATATATAAAATAATGATTAAGGAACAACAAATTGAACAAGTGGATAGTTAGAAATATTTGGATACAATCATAGAATAGTGAAGAAGGTGGTGAGACCTGTTAATAATGATACTGGTGAATCATGGGCACTGCTAAAAAGCGCGAATAAATGAAGGAAAGGAGGGTTAGAGGTTCAATCGAAGTCTCGATCAATACAGAAGCATGTGCAGTGGCTGTTTAAAGGATATGTAAATCTCGTTTGACAAACACATTCATGAAGCATGAACTATACAAACTTGAAATAATTTAAATGATATCAATCTAGTCCTCTGGGTTAGGCGACACAGGTGAAATCTAGTGGGCTTTGGCCTTCCTGGTCACTCGATCTCAATTCGCTGGATTGTATCTTCTGATGGTTTTTGAGGGACTGGATATGTAACTGCAAAAGCTTGGAAACGTAATTGCACGGCTTCACAGTGCTTGGTTCACAATGAAGAGTACATAATTTTGTGGTACTCTTGCTTTTAAATTTATTTTGGCATAGTGAAGTGCTTCTCGATCGTTATATTTCGGACATGTGTATTTTCACTCGCAAAACTGCTGAAGTAGTTTTTGCTCTCCGTTTATAGATAATTAACCCCACTGGAGTTATGCCGATTAAAGTGAAATAAACATTCCTCCAGAAACGCATTGGGTTCGAGTTATCACGCTGTTGACCCGCTCTGAATCGTACCAGCAGGAACGTATAAATACTTACGCTATCACGCTCGGATAAAATATGAAGCCCGCTCGCCGCGTCGCTACGAGTCAAAGTTAGAGTTTACCACTGTGCGTCCGGAATTTAGTTAATGGTGTCGTTTCCGCAATAGCACAGGCCATTTCGTTAATTGTATGGCTAATTGCAATGGTTTATGTGGTGCAATTAATTGGCGACTTACGGGCTGCGAGGATCCTAATGTTTGCAGTTTTCGCAAATCGTTTGTTAGTACAACTGGTTTGCTCTAGTGGTTTGCTCTATACTCTATGA
Source organism: Diorygopyx duplodentatus (assembly GCA_033557515.1). Classification (NCBI taxonomy): domain Eukaryota; kingdom Metazoa; phylum Arthropoda; class Insecta; order Coleoptera; family Scarabaeidae; genus Diorygopyx; species Diorygopyx duplodentatus. Next base: position 5,523 of record JAWQRJ010003847.1, read on the forward strand.
AAACTATAATCTTTATGAGCTGAATAAACTAATACTAGGTAGTCAGAACTAGCTAATGTTAATTCTAAAAATTATGACCGTAACGGTTAACGAATCGTCAACACCAGGTTTAGCTCAACCCTAGAACGTTTATTGCAAACTAGAGCCCGGTTGCATAAAGCGTTATTCAGTTCGTTATCAAGTTAACAATGAGCTTAGCCAATCAAGCTAGAGCATTTTGAATTTTCAGATTTGAATTCTCCAATCAGATTGCTTAACAATGTTGTTAACTTGACGACGTACTTAACAACGCTTTATGCAATCTGGCCCAATAGTTTTTATACTTTTTTTAAGGGTAATCACCCAAAGGCGTACCCTTTCAGAGGTATTTTACTGTTTTGAGAAATATTATATTTACATTGCTTCGGCAAATTTGGAAAATACTATGGAATTTATTGTATTTTCTTGTATTTTACTGAATTTATTGCATATACTGTCATACTTAGAAGGTTTGACGTATGAAAATACTTTTTGTATGAACATCACCAATAATTCAAAATTGGAATCAAAATGCTTAGAAAACCAAATTTCCAAAACATTCTTAGCTAAAAAAATAATAATATTTTTTTAATAATTTCCTATAATTTTTGCTTGTGCTCTCTTGTCCAGTCTATTTGTTTTTGTATTCCAGAGACGTATGAAAAATTTGCAGCGATATACATATATAAATTTAAGGTAAATTTACCTAAAAGGATTTTAGGTAAATTTATGCCTAAAAATAAATTTACTATTTCATATATAATTTATTTCATAATATAATACATAAGTAGAAAAAAATTGTAACTTCACAAGTTTTAAGTAATCAAAGCTTTGTGGGAGTACACGGAAAAACTGAATAACTTGGTAACGCTGCAACATAATTAAGCTTACATGGCCGTGAAGCTAATAAATAAGGAGTATCTCCAAAAGTATAAAAAAACGCCTTATTAACTTACCACTTAAATTATCTTCATAGAATTGTTCAGTTACCAAGTGCTTATAATAAAATGCATTGTTGATAATTCCAGAAATTTTAAATAAAATACTATTAGTAGAAGTCATTCTGCAAAGGCTGTACCACGTTTATGAAGTACTTCCACACAATTTAGACAAATTTTTTTTTTTTTTACTTTTTCATTGATTTTACCGAGAGAAATCGCAAACCGAAGCGTATCGGTCGAATTTTGCTGCGCTCTCTGCATATATCCTGTTTTAATGGGCACCCGTATCTATGTTTTGTTTTCCATTGTTCCGGAGATCCACAATAATAGAGCGCGCTGCCAATAAATTTCAGAAACCGCATTGAGTTTGATTTTATTTGGTCAGAACAACAAATATGGCCGCAGGGAAAAATTAACTTTACTATATGTTATGGTCGAATTAAAATTATTATTGTTGGTTATTTTTACGTGAATGTGTTTTGTGAACTGATGTGGTTATTTTGAAAATCAAAACAGGATAGTTGTACTGCTATGTGACGTTTTATTTGTTGGTAGAATTTTAGATTTTCTTATTTAGTTTGCATTTTATTGATTTTACTACGGTACGTCAAGAAGTCAAGAAGTTCTTTTAAAATGCATCTTCTGCCATTGCCCATTTCTTGCCAAACCATATCTTTGCAATTTTTATTAGAAAATTTGTATGAAACTGTACAGTTTTTTCCCAGTCCGTAGGCACAAATACAATTTTTTTTTAATTCCCAAAGAGAGAAAGTCAAATGATACGATTCATTTTCCCTCCAAAGTAGTATCCAAAAATCTTCTTACATCGATGCCCTAATGTGCCGCCTCATCCTGTTGAAATCAAATGTTCTTTATTCCTTTGACCTTTGATGTTAAGAACGCTATATCATTATCATCGTCTACATCTTCTCCAAATGGTTAATATGTTGTCGAGGTACAATACTGACTTCTGTATCCCATTTCCAGTAGTGTCCGAACTCAAAATCAGGTGTGAAGTTCCTCAATCATATCAAACCTTTCCACGGAATATGCACCAACGTGACAACGTGTCGACGCCTGTCATGGTCATCTTGAATGTTGCATAAATATCTTCCTCCCAAACCAATTATTGTACCCCTGTCAGATTCTCTTATTCTAGATATATTGATATCAACAATGAAATAAGTGAAACCTAAAAAACAACGAAATTAAACGGAAAAAAGAACTGTAAACGTCATATGCAAGTGAACTTGATCAATTTCCCATAGATTTCAATCAGGTATTGTAGCTTACTAATGAAATGTCCCTACAGTTTGTTAAAAAAAAGTCATTTTTGCATGTATGCGTTTCTGATGTGACTGATTGTGACTATATTTGTCGTGTATCTTTAGATAGAATTAGGGAAGTAAACTTATTAATATAGATTTAGCTGGCGTTAGCATCCATTAACAGAAAGCATTTTCTAGAATTAATTAAAGGGTTGAAAATTTAGAAAAGCTTAAATAGTTCAACTAGCTTTTAAAAGATGTGTAACTACAATCGTGATCACCTGAAATCACGCTAGTTTGTACGTTGTTGTATTTCACATTTGAATGTAAAATTATTAGTATATCAGTTTATTTTGAAGCCGTAATGTGCAATATTCTAGCGCAATGTCAAAGTTCAGCCACTGCATGAAGTAAGATCACATGTCGATAATATTTTGTTATTAATACTATATTTTGTTAAATAACAACACGTGTATTACGATTTCATTAATAATTTAGAAATGGTGCAAAGTTTGACGGGTTTATGATTTAATGGTAGTGCATGTATAGAAGTTGAAATGAAAATTAATACTCTACAGTTATTATAAAAGACAATTTGATAAAATAATGATATTTTATTGATTTTTACTGATATCACTAGAAACGTATAAAGCAGATTATGGTTTTAATTTAATTATATTATTAATTGTATTAGAACAGGAACCATCGCATTAGTTCTCTCAACACTGGTTGTGCAATTAACTGTTGTGAAAGACATCTAGCTATAATTTCCTATCAGTTTGTCTTTTTATATATATTTTTTGTTTTCATACCCAAGTTTAATTGATAAATAAACTGAAAGTGGGACTGAACATCTAAATAATCTGATTGTCTAAAAGGATTACCTTAACTGATTCTTGCTAGGTTATACTGTTGCAATAGGACACAGACTATTTTGTTTAAAAATCTACACACTAAAAACACACTAATGTTTAGGAATAGCGGAGAGAATTACAAAATTTAGAAACTCCCAGTCTACGCCATTTGAAGCGTGGATTGGGAGAGTTAGAATAAACAAAACGGGAAAGCACGAAATTACTAAACATGAACCCTTCTTGGGCTACAAGAATAGAAACTTTCCATACTACATATTCCATAGAAATTTTCAAAACTTTGTTATGGAATTTTTGAAAAACATGAAAACATGTTATGAATTATTTTTGTATTGTGCAATATTCAATTCACAAAAAAAGTATTCATTTGGTTGAAATAGGAAGAAATGATGATCGTAAATTGGGGAAACAAACTTATTTTTCCCATAATCACATGTTTTGTTTTATACATATACAATTATTACCATTATTGTAAAGTGCTTGAGAATTTGTGCTGCTAAATTGCAACAAAAATTCGTTGCAATTTAGAGAGTTAGAACTAAATTTCGTAACGTTGAATAGGGTAATAAAACCCATCTTTTGGCTAAAACATTACTCAACCCACGTCTCCATGGCGTAAAGGAAAAAAATAGTGTGGAAATTTTAAATCGCTGAGTGATTTTTTATCCAAAAGATTTTATTTCCCCACCCAATATTTCAAAATTTTAATTTGGATCAATTGAACACCGAGAATTTATTTTTAATAAGTATATGAGTATTTCAGAGGATCTAATGGTTCCCGCTCGCTAATAATTTTGTGTTTTTCAAACCTTTTTTTAATCAATTTTAAAATAGACCTTTCAAAATTACTATATTTGTAGACGGAAAAAGTATAAAGTAAGTATACATAGAAAAAGACAACTGGTGTGAAATACGGATTTAGGAAGATCGACTAGATATTTTCTTGCTTATTTCCAAAATATTGTTGAAGTGTTGAAACGGAAATTCATCTGAATTAAATTCTATCACTGGAATGGCGTGGTAAATCATTTGGCTACATGTTTGAAATACATTAAAGTTTTAATAAGAAATTTTCTTAACAACTCAACAAGTTTCCTTATTTTAATTGCCATCAAAGAAGTATCTATCTTTTTGTGGATGCTCTCTGAGGACTCCATTCAATGAACATCGAATGAAGATCTACACTACTTCAACAGCAGAATTACTAACAATTTAAAGTAGTTCTCCCTTTGAAGTGGTGAATCATTAATTCAAAACTTTGAATTACACTTTGAATATTCCTTTGATTTAAAATTATGGCATTATCTGTGGTTTTCATTGAAATTAATGTTTCGGTGCAATATTATTCCACGAAAACTTGAATTAAGTTTTGAAAAATCTCTGTCAAAAACGATGGGTCACTAGATACACACATAGGTCAAACTTCACAAAAAGGACATTACAATAAGAGCCATAGTCCATACAGCGCTATAAACTCTCCTACACATAACTTAAGCAAACTAGTTAACAGCATTTTCAAAGATATTATCCAGTTTAAACCACCACACACTATGAACAAGAGAAAGCAGTTGATGCAGGAAATAAGACACTTAAAATTACCTATTCGTGAATATGATAAATTCTACGAATTTACCATATTCTCGCTGGATGTCAGTAACCTTACACAAACGTACCCATAAAACAAACCATAGCATTAGCAAAAAACTTAACACAAACTTCTCACCTATAAATTAATCAGAAGAACGACGCAATAACGATAAGAGTTAATAACATAATTCTCAACCAGGATCTACACAAAAATAACATCATTTTATGGAAAAGATGTATCGCTCATACACAGAATGTTTGACTCGGCAACATCGACGGAAGATAAAAACAAGAGACACATATAATTCTACAAATTGCTCATTCTAATCACTTCAAAATTGAAACAATTCGGAAAAAAAACACCAAAAATACAAAGAAAACGTGACGTAACCGACTACACAATACTAAATTTACAACAAAATTTATCTAATAACACAGACATAAAATACAGAAAATATACAGATCAAGGTTACATTTCCAATAAATAAAAAAAAAGGTGATTAACACCAAAGATAATATGAACACAACATTCACTGGAATGTTAAACATGTGTCGCCCCCTACATTGGCTAAACTGGGAGGAAACTTGGTATAAGAATCAAAGAACACAAACACAATTTAAACTCAGCCTGGCAGACATTTTCTTACTTATACTCATGATTTCGATCCAGAAAAGAATGTTAAAATGCTGCACCATATAGACAAAGGATACAAACTTGAACTATTCGAAGCTTATGAAATCTACAAAATTCCAATACCACAAATTAAATCAAATAATGCATATATATTCTTATTTTTGCTTTTATGATGCATTTGCAAAGCATCATATGTATAAATAAATAAATAAATATGTTGTTATACTTAAAATATAAAGGAAATGTGGCGTATAATTAATTTGACAATTTAAGAACTATTTCGGATATATTAGTTTGATTTGTTAAAACGGCAAAGTACAGTTTTAGAAAATTGCATTGCTCATTCAAGTGTGAATGTCAAATAAAAGAAGTAATAAAAAAGAGATAAAAGACACGAGACCCAGTTCGGTTAAATGTCTGTTTTTTGTGTTTTTTAGCCATTTTGATTACTCCACAGATTACCCTTTATTATAGGTTTTGTTTTCCGCTTACGCTTATATTTTATAACATACCTATTTTTGCTCATCTTAAAGAAGTTATTACATGTGCATTTCTTGATGATTAACGCATACAAAATCAAAAGATAATATGTATTGGATTTAGGTTTTATAATATAGATGATAAATAATTGTTTACTATTGTCAATTGAAATTGTTATCGAATGTCGATGAATTCTCATTAAATTTAAGTCAAATTTATCGAAGTGTATTATGATTAACAAGATGATTTTGAAATTTAATATTGAATACCGCCTAAAATAAATGATTGTA
>JAWQRJ010003848.1:0-11611 GCA_033557515.1 Diorygopyx duplodentatus
ATTTTACACCTTACAATTTTATCTAACAATATTGGAGGTACAAGAAAGTTTTTACGATAAAAAGTAAAGAACGAATAATTTTTAGTACAAAGAATTTAATGAAGTTGTTTTGAATTACATAATTTTGAAGAAATTTTGAAAATTACAGAGACAAAATACAATTTTATTTTCTGCCTAACGGGAACATCTAATTTTTGCTGCTTTCGTAACTTTGCTTAAAGATATCTGCTGAAGGAGGGGAGGTGGATAAAGAATTTTTTATAAGAAAAGAAAGGTATGTTAATTCTCTGTAAGAAACTACATATAAAATATTTTTAGGAGACTACATATATGAATTTAGGAGACATCTTACATAAATGTCAAAATTTACAACAAATGAATGTATTGTCAAAGGATCGCTTTTGCAGCAAGAGCTCGAAAAATCTTCAATAATCAGAAAAGGATACATTTTAGGTATAGGGAAACACAAACCGTTTAACGAGGATTTTAATTCCACATTCGATAAGATAAGAATAATTGGTAGATGCCGGTTAAAAAAATCACTTTTTGTCATTTAAAGTCTAATGGTTAATGAAGTATGAACATTATCGCATAAGGATAATTACGAAAATTCTATTTTTCAAAATGTTACTGCGGTTGCATATCTCGAAAACGATTAAGTTTGGTAAATGTGGATTAAGAAAAAAATAAAATTGGGGTTATTCCATTTAAATTAACAAAGCTGTCGTCAATTTCCGGAATAACAGGAACCGCCAGTTTATTGTAAATATTTTTATCTTTTAGTTCCCTTCCTAGTTGAACTTTAACAATGTACACTTGTGCATTCAGATCATAGTTATTTTCCAATATACTAACATAAACTAATTCCCAGTATAATACTAATAATATTCCCTAAATTCCATAACTTAATTATACCTTTTAAAAACACATTGTTGTCAGATAAAATATAGAAAATCTTAGATTAAACATCGTCGTTCCTTCCACCCCGCTTGCTGTAGCGAAATCCAATTGGAAAAGTTTTAAAACTGCTTTGGAAAATGCAAAAGCTTCTTAGATCTAAGATTTACATATTTCGTAACTTCGATGGACGATATCTGCTAAAGTAGAAGAAATACATCGACAGTTCCCAATAGATAAAGAAAAAGCAGTTAATTCTCTGTAAGAAATCGTCTAGAATTTGTTTTTAAATAGAACAATTTAAGAGAAAATCAAGAGATTACAACATCTTTCAATTTTATCTCACAATATTGGAGGCACAAGAAAGTTCTTAGGATAAAAAGTAGAGGACGATTAATTTTTAGTACAAAGAATCTAATGAAGTTGTTTTGAATTACGTAATTTTGAAGAAATTTTAAAAATTACACATTTTCTCCCCAACGGGAACATCTAATTTTTGCTGCTTTCGTAACTTTGCTTAAAGATATCTGCTGACGTAGGGGAGGTGGATAAAGAATCTTATATAAGAAAAGAAAGGTATGTTAATTCTCTGCAAGAAACTACATATGAAATATTTATAGCACCAATAAGTTAAGAGAAAAACTAGAAACTGCAGAAAGATACAGTTTTGTCCAAAAAATACGATTTATTCAATGCAATCAAAGATATGTCGGAAAATATGAAAGATACTGGAAATTTTTGTAAGTAAAGAATAATTAGCAAATAATGTTATGTAGGAAACTTCCCTACTATTCTTTCTATATTCTATTATTTTGAGGGAAATTTAAAAAATCGTCCACTTTATAGATATTTTATATTTTCATCTTTCATATCTTTCATTAAACATATCTTCTAAAGTAGAGGAGGTAGATAAAAATCTTGAATAAGAAATTAAATACCAGTTAATTTCCTGTAAGAAACCGTCTAGAATATGTTCTTAAAATGTTCTTAATTTAAGAGAAAATCAAAAAATTGCAACACGATTCACTTTTATCTAAAAAAATTTTTTTTCATATAATCAAAGAAATCTCTGGAAATATTGGAGGGTACAAGAAAATTTGGAAATAAAAAATAAAGTACTAGTAATTGTTGGTGCAAAGACCGTAATGAAGTTATTTTGGATTACGTAATTTTGAAGAAGTATCAAAAATCACACCGGCAAAACATTTTTTTTTCTGATGGATGATGTATCTAATTTTTGCATCTTTCCTAACTCTGATTAAAGATACCTGCTAAAGTAGAGGTGGTAGATAAAAAATCTTCAATAAAAAAGCAAAGACCAGTTAATTTAAGAAGAAGAAAAGTAAAGAAATCGTCTAGAATACGTTCTTAAAACGAGTGCTTTAAGAGAAAATCAAAAAATTGCAGCATGATATAGTTTTAGCTAAAAATTTTCTTTTTCTTGATACAACCAAAGATATCTCCAGAAATATTACAGGTACAAGAAAATTTTGCGGATAAAAAATAAAATACGAGTAATTTTTGGTGCAAAGAACCTAATGAAGTTATTTTGAACCACGTTATTTTGAAGAAATACCAAAAATCACACCGACAAAAGCTTTATCCGTTCCCCATATATTTCTAACGGACGGTTTACGGTAGACACCGTGTATACAGAACTAACTATGTTTTAAGGCCATCATTTTGTAATTTGTTTGCATAAATCATAATTAAATTGTTGCGGGTCGTTTTAGTCAGAACATGAATGTAAGGATTCAGCAATTGTTTGTTGCTTAGAGTTATTTATTTGTCAACTTTTGCAAAATTGTTTGCACAGGTTGCTTAATATTGTATTTTTTATCGCATTGAATCTAAAATTAGGAACAACAATAATGTAACAAGGATCTAATCTTTAAATAATTTACAACGTGGTGTCTTTATACAGGCACGGAAAAATAATCTGCCATTTTATTCTCTGCTTTGGCATTATTTTTTTCAAAACATCTTTTTGCAAAAAAAGAGATGCAAATAAGCACAAAATATTAAGTCAAGGACAAAAATTTCAAAAAAAGCACATAAGCATTATTGCCAAATGACTTATTTTTATATAATTCCTACATATTTTAATATAAAATATATCTGCTTATAATATTTATAATAAGCTTAATAATTAATGCCTAGAAATCCGGACTCTAATTATGGCAAAACTTAGTAATATAAGTTTATATCCGCACGTATGAAGGTCGTAGGAAAAACACGACTAGGAGAATATCGCCGAGTCAGCAGAGAATACCGCCGAGTCAGCAGAAGATAGCAAATTGTATAAAAGAGTTCCGTTCAATGTTACTTTAATTCAGTTGTTATCAGTCCCTATATACGTTTGTATTCCGGGACAAAGCAAATAAATAAAGTAATTTTTCGTTCAGTACGTTTTTGAATTAGTTTTTAAAAACACAAGTGCAAAAGATAAAACTTAACCCATATATTTTAGTAAGCATTTTCTAGTGATCTAAAAAATCGGTTTTTCCCTTTTCCAAGATAGAATATTATGGTGTGTGACTTTTAATGTTGCAACACTTGTTTACATATTTATTTTAGCGACCACATTTAAATTTTGATGAATTTTGTCGGCTTATTATGAATATTCATTCGCGCAAAAATAAATAAAAGTTTTATATCAAAATCAGAACATAAAAAGTAAAAAAAAATATATTTTATGATTTATTTAGTTAATATTTCGTTTTGTTCTCTTTATTCATTATTCAAATGTGACCTGTTTATTTAAAATATATATAGTGTATTCTGCTATATATCATGTGTTGTCATCTCAGTTATATATCTAGAAGCAAAGTAAGTCAATGTTAAATATTAAGAACTGTTAAGAACTGTTAAATATCTCAAAAAAAATGCAGATGTATTTAGATATTTCTAAGAAGTATTGACAAAGTACGAATAATAAGTCAGCGGGTAAACCAACATTCAGCGGCCATAATGCAATTTAAAATTTTGATTGACCTAAATTAAACCTTTGTAAATAATTATCAGATATTATGGCCCTGAAAACAGAAGACAGAAAAAGGGCTTAAAGGAAATCCCCGGAACTGCGACTACGGAGCTGAGAAATTAAAATCCGGTGAAGCGTTAATAATGGCAAATACCATTCCGCGATGGAAAATTAAAAGCTCTTTTTGTTTTCTCCAATGGCGGCCGCTGGGAAAGATTCTTCCTTTTCCATTAATACAATCGTCGCGCAATTTTCGATTTGACCGTCTCTCCTTACCATTGTATTAGTTTTTTTTGTATAATATGCGGATAAACCGAATAAGTTGTCTTAACGAGGAGGCAAAATGAATTAAGAATTAACAATAAATTAATATAAATCAATTAACGATATTACGATAAAAAAAGCTGTTCGACATCGTTATTTTGTATAACAAATCTCTACTACAGTTGCGTGCTTAGAATAAGGAATCTCCCATTAAAGTTAGAGTCTAACTACGAAGGACTTTGGCCGGCCAGAAACTTCTGTCATTAATCAAAAGTTGTGGTTACTTACTGTAATTAATGGTGTATCAGTGATTTGAGTGCCTTGATTTTCTAAAGGCAGCAACTAGACTGGACAGTGTCTGAAGTATGAGTAGTCAGATTTCCTCTATTTGTGCATTGTAAATCAACACTAATATGTGGAATTTATCCACGCGTTCTAGCAAACCAATTATTTATTATCGTAGTTGCTGTTAGTGGCCAGATTACGTAAATCAAACAAATGACGAACGCTTGACTAATATGCGGCAATCGTTCACTCACATCAATAAGGATAAATTGCCAGGATAATCTTTACCAGAAATTCCATGCGAGCGAAATATTTTAGTAAAAATTTATTTAAAGCCAACCTCGATAATTTCAGGATTCCTTCTGATAAAAGTACCCAAAATAAAGTATAGAAAGTAAAAGCTTGAAGGCATTAAATTTTTAAGGCTTTATTTTTTGGACGGGAGCCAGCCATTTTTACGTGTTGGCGAAATATGTCTCACCGTTCTGCGAATACATTTATAGCTTCGAGTTTTATGACAACTTTTAAGGCCGCCGATACAATAGAAGCGCGCGGTCGGACCGAAAGTCTCGCGAGGACTTCGATACTATAATTCAATAAGAAGAAGGTGCCAAGGCAAGAGGTAAACATAAACTTGGAAAAACGGAATTGCGATTTGTTTGCTTTCTGGGCCATTGTAGTCAGCAGAATCGATATGAAACTTATACATACAAGTTCAGCTGTAGAACAGAACAGATTCAGTTATAGATTGTTGTGTTCAGCAACTTTACGTTCACCGAATGCCAAGTAGTTCAATTTCCCGAAAAAAATTGAAGATATCTGAATACGGAGATATAATAATTTTAAATAATAAGTGAAACAGTTCTATGACCATATCCAAAATAAAATATTGATCTTCACAGTTACACAATGAAAATACTGTAGCTTGGAACGTACCTAAAGAAGAGATATAATTAGTCTTTTTTTAAGACATTGAGAAAACGAAGTGGCAATTTAGTGAAGCTAATTAAAACAGATTCTTATTCGCAATTGAGTTTATTTAACAAAGACATTTTGCCTTTTTTACAAGGGGTACAAACTTCGCAAGGGCACGGACTACTAACAAATTTTCTGCTTGAAACAAGACACGGTAATTAAAAAACTTTGTTCAACAAAGAAAAGTTTACGGAGTAATTCCGGCGTGTTTGAAAAGGGTTTCGTTCGATGCGTTAAAAAGTTTTTATTTTGCTTGTAACTTTATGTATTTTTTTACGGCGAAAAACACCCATATAAATAGAGATAACGTTTAAAGCAAATGGCTCTAGATTATATAATGAAAAATTACGTAGTTTGCGAATTGTTGGAATTAGAATAATACGTCGTATTTGCAAAACTTATCGCATTAAGTTAAAGTCTGGAAAGGGCTCTACACTCCATGTTAAAGGTCCTTTTTAAAGTTAACGTAATTGGAGTTTCTAACGACGTAATCCTGTTGTATCGAGTGATTTAGAGAGAGGGACGAACAAACCAACCACCACAGAATAAATTCATTAAAAGTTGTTAGCGCCAACTATCGCGTCGTTACAAGCTATTATAGTAATTGAGAGCGGAATTATCCGTCCAAGATAGCGCTTCGGATGTGGACCCGAGCTTGTTATTAGTGGCAACGTCGGATTTACTCAGCCCAATGACAAGGGAGCGGGCGTTTCAAAACAGCCCTAAGTCCTGTGCCATCCAACTTCTTAGATTGCCGAAAATTGCGTAATTTATTATAGAAACATTAAATTAACACTCGCTAGTTGTGCAACTCTGCTGTATATCGAGAGGATTTAGACATGATGGACGCGAACAAGCTGTCTGGCAGAGAATAAATTCATTAAAAGTTTCTACTGGCAACAATCGCGCTGTTACAAGCTATTGCCGACATAAATGGCATCCGGCTACCGACGTGAAGTCGACCTCAGACACTATTGTTATTAGTGGCTCCACCGGATTTACCCGGCTCAATGGTACACCAGCAGGTAATTCAAAACAACCCTAATCCCGGTACCGACGAACTTGTAACACAACACGACCGGCAACAGCGAAATGGCGGTTCTGTAATCGCGTAATTTTGGACTTTCAGTACATCTCATGTCGAGTATGTTACCATTTATACAACTATAGAAAGAGGAGCTTTTTATCTGATGATTTGTTTTTATGGAAAGCAATACTTTGGTACGACCTTAAGGAGAAACAAAAAACCTTCTACGAAGATTAGCTTTATATCGCAGTAAAATCTCATTATGGTTACAGTTAAGGGCATGATACGTCGTATGTGACAGCGATTTGAGGGCATCGATTTATTTAAGGTAATTGCATGGTAATACTGTCAGCGATGCTGTCTGACGCACTATCGCCGAAACCGGGACAATTTGACCCGTACGAGGATGGAACGGGACCCGTGAACATTAGCTCATATCCGCACAATGTTGCCGGTAATTAGAATAGTCCACAAACGCCATGCCAACAGTTAATATACGTGCAGCGCGGGCCAGACGGGAAGTAATTAGCATTGAAAATTATTGATGTATTGTGGGATGGCGCACGACCTGCCCAATCCAATCTTCGCTTACCCGCCGATGGTAAGTTTCGCGACAATCCCATGTGTCAACATCACATACTTGAGTTATCGGAATATGTCCGTCGTATAAAGGCATTTCCTCGGGTACATTATTCCAATACGCTGGATATAAATTAAGGTCTTCCTCACACAGTTATCTCCCCCTGTTGCAATTAAGATTGTGAAATAACTGTATACAATATTGATTATCTCAACTTTGGTCTTTTTGCCCCTTAATATCTCTCAGTTTCAAATTGCTCCAATATATCTTATACCCCGTTTCAATTTGATGTTTATAAACGCAAGCATTTTCACCCTGTTTGGTCTATGCAAAAGCCTTGCAATTTGCACAGAGAACAGAAGAGTAAACTTTTTTCTAGAAGCGGTGTTTTGGGATGGTGATTTGAAGGTAATTTTAAGATTTAGGTACGTATTTCAAAATTAGGTAGAAGACATGCTTTATTTATGAAGAAATGTGTCCCAGAATTTTTTACTCTTACATTCCATGTTTGTTGACCTGCCTTTGGTTTCTCATTCGAATGATGTGTCTAAACCATCCTAGTTGTTTCCGTCAGATTATGGTCTTCGGCTGTGTAATATTTTACTGTTTAGTTATCTAATCGTTCCTAATTTTGTCCATTCCTGTAACACCCCTTATTTGTTGTATGAACTTCATTTTCATCGCCTGCAGTTTGCTCTCTATTGTTTTGGAAACTACCCAAGATCTACATGCGAAGCCATGATCTTGGTTTTTAACACATTCGTCTTCCGAGTTATTTGCTTATTACTCATTATCGCGTTACCCAACCAGTGATGTAGCTTCGCTGAATTTTCTATTCATTCTGTTGTTGATTTTGCTTTCTTCACTTCAATCAGAGAGGCCCTTGGATATTTGAAATCCAGTACGTTTTCTATCGCCTCTCCATTTATAGTCACTTCTACGTCTGTTTCTTGTTTTGCCTACCGCCATCACTTTAGTCTTTTTCGCATTTATGTTTAAATTACACTATTCGAAAGCTTCGTTCCATATCTTCAGGTTGTCCTGAAATTGGCTTTCGTTGTTTGCTAAGATCACCACGTCGTCCGCAAACGCGCAAAAGACGATCCTATGCATATCCTTTTTACTCTCTTCACACACTTTTTACTTTCTCTCTTATATAAAGAAGAAGTAATGCGTGTGGTCCAAAACTTTGACGGTGATATTTTGATATATCTGGACGAATTATAGTATTCTAAGACCATGGTTTAAGTCTTTGCCCCTTCTAAACGCTATGCTCTTCCCATTTCCTCTAAACGCTATGCAACTTCAGATTTTTAAATACAACATCCTGTATATAATTAAATTTTTGGGTTCGTTATGGAATTTATGGTCTATTTTATTAAACGTACTTTGGCGAAAGTCGCACCATTTAGAAGTTATTAGACGTTTTTTACAAAAAGTTACATTAACTTAACATAGGGGTGGGGCAATGCGAATCCTAGTGCTCTTAGACTTCATTTCAGGTTTAAAAGTTTTTGTCAATACATGATGACCTGATGAACAGTGAGGTATTTTTATAATTGACTTGCATTTATATTTCATTATTTCCATAAATATTTTTTTTGCAATTTCTGATGATATCAAAGGAAATTAAAATTTATTCAAACCAACTAAAATTAGATAAAATTGTTCAATAATTAAAATTAATAAAAATAATTCAAATTTTTACTATCTTTTCTATTTATTGTTAGTTACATCAGAATACATTATCTATATTTCATGTTATTGATGTAATTCTTCAAGATATATCAAAATCTCACCCCTGAAATTTTTTTTGGCGAATGTAATACTCGCTTACACTTTCAGGTAAAAAAGTAAAAGAAAGTAAATGTTGCCATGGTGTTGTAAATCTGGACCAACTCCTCCATCAACCTCCGCAGTAGCCAAAAGGGTATTTCTCATTTAGTTTTATTGTCTGCAAATCCCTTTGTGTCCAGAATCCAACATAGTTTGAGTTCCGTTCCTCCAACAGATTTAAGGCTTTAGGTAACCGGGATTCATCAAATTTTTTTAGTTACCTTAAATGAGTTATGTAAAATTTGATGTTTTACTGTTGTTTAAAAGTTGTCAATACAT
Organism: Diorygopyx duplodentatus; assembly: GCA_033557515.1. Classification (NCBI taxonomy): domain Eukaryota; kingdom Metazoa; phylum Arthropoda; class Insecta; order Coleoptera; family Scarabaeidae; genus Diorygopyx; species Diorygopyx duplodentatus. The sequence goes on from JAWQRJ010003848.1 coordinate 9,127, forward strand.
GATGACCCGATAAATAGTGAGTTATTTTTATAATTGACTTTTGCATTTAATATTTCATTTTTTGCATAAATATTTTTTTGCAATTTCTGATGATAACAAAGGAAATTAAAATTTATTCAAAACAGTGTACTAAAATTTGTTATTCATTAAAATTAATAAAAATAATGCAAATTTTTACATGATCTATATTTCATGTTATTAATTAGGCTAAATAAAAATATTTTCGCTTAATAGTGTATAAACCCTACTACCCTTACAGTTGATTTCAAGGAAAAGTATTTCAAAAAACGTAGGATGCCATTAAAAAAGGACTTAGTGAACAAAAAAAATGCTTAGTTTTAAAACAAACTTGGCATGCCTAAGGGTTTTTTGACATTTCTTTCCATAACCACTTTACTAATTTTATTCACTTTAACCTGGGACACATATAATTTAGAACCTATTTGAAACAATTAAATGGATTGAATTTTATTTCAAACTTCTTTTCTCTAAAATAAATAGAAATAGAAAAAGTGTTGCTAACAGATGGACGTGCAGACAGGCAGATGGGGGGAAGAGGTGGTTTTCAAAATGCATCAAATAACATTCAAGACGTTTAAAAATTGTTTTATCAGGTTGCCACCGCTTCGGACATCTGGTGTCGTATTAAATACACTCTTGATATCTGTTAACTGGATTTTTCGGAGGGCATTAAGGAATAAAGGAAGGTCTGAAAAAGGATTCGGATTACATAGGAATGCTATGTAATAATAGGTATTTGAAATATTTTTTTGAAATATGAGAAGTCTATAATAGGTATTTGAAATATTTTTTCGTTTACCTGTATTTTCTGTAGACATTGCAGTTCTTTAGTGAATAAAAGAGCCTTAACTCTAATAACTGTGAGAGTCTGGTACTTCGACAGGGACCGACTTCTGCACGGTCCCTGTTGTAATGTCCGACGTTTTATTCTTCAATGTTTCCCCGGGTATTTGCCTGTAAGGATAGGGCCAAGGTCGGTAGGTACTTCCAACCTGCCAGACACTCGTTCGAGCAGTCGGTACCAAAGGGAGGACAGAAAACTTAAAACCTAAAACCCCGGGTGGTTAATACTTATAAGCAGTTTCGGTATTTGCGGTTATTTTACGTACCTGACAACCCTTTTTATGGTGAAAACAGATTACCAAAACGTAAAGAATCGGACCCTGCGATTCACTCATCGTAAGTTTGCCTCGTTATACAAAAAAACGTAGCATTTAATTTGTTTGTAGCGTATTTTGACAACTAGTGACAACGGGTCCTTCAGAGGGCATTGCTACCACTATGCTTTTGGAAAAATCACTATTAAACGTCTAGTTGCTGTAATTAATTATTTATAATCATTTGAATGAATGTTTATTCTCTAACTGACAAATTTTTCTCTCTTTGTAACATTTATTTATTTTAGTTGCAAATTACAGTCAACCTTCTGACAGTTGATACTATTTGGAAAGAATTTGAATTTGATTGAATTATTGTAGAGCTTTACAAGACAAGTCTATAATAGTTGGTCTCAAGTCTGAAATAACTCGCATAACTTAGTAAATAAATAAAATTGTAAGAAAAACATCGAACGGAACTATGGGGAGCTAAATATGTGGTCCTGGATACTATATCCTTTACGAAATCCTCTCTGAGATTCTTCCATTTGCTTGCCGATCTTCTTTCGCAGCCTTTGCTCCTTTAGTATTCTTTTGCATATTTTGGCTGCTACACATAATAGGGCTATTCCTCTGCAGTTATGGCAGTTCATTCGATCTCGCTCTTTGTATATTGGTAACATAATTCCTACTTCCCAGTCCTTTAGTGTTTTGCCCTCTTTTCATGCTTTTTTCCTATAAATTTCCATTAACATTAGTCTTCCTTTTTTGTCTTTTGAATCGCTGTATTCACTCCTTCCATGTCCATTTCTCCACCTTCATTGCCCCCACTCGCTCCTCCACACTTTGGTTTTCTTGTTTTCCTGCCTTTGGTTGTTTGTAATTTCTGCGCGCAAGAGGAGTTCATGAAAAAGCTGCTCCTATCTCTCCATCATCTGTATATTTTTTATAATAATTTTGTCTTCTCTGCTTTTCACTTGTTTTAATTGTACATGCTTGCTTATTTTGAGTGTTTTTACTGCTCTACATAGAAGAGTTTTATGTTTTGTTTACTGTTTTTCTCTCTCTTTCGCTAAGCTCTCCCATGATGCCTTTTTGTCTTCTGTATTATACCGAGCGTTCATAAATGATTGACCGGAATAAAATTTGAGCGAAGGTACATTTTCGCTCTAAACTTAATTCTAACTACATATTTCCTCCATAGGTGCCAACTGCAATGTCCAATTGTTTACATTTGAGCCAGTGGCGTCCGCACGTCAGTCTAGGTTTATCACACGCAATTTTGCAAAAGGAACTTAACTAATGTGAATCTGAATCTTAACTAAAGTGATCCGATCCGCCAAAAAAACACCAAAAAACATTTAAAA
>JAWQRJ010003849.1:0-11609 GCA_033557515.1 Diorygopyx duplodentatus
TTCCATAAATATTGATTTTGTTAAACCAGGAATGATTTTTCCAAATATCGATCATGGAGAAAGTCAATTCAGTTAATTGCAATAATTCAGTTTCAGCCAGTCTTCCTGACATACACTGCTGTTTAAAAAAAAATGGGACAAGCCTTTGATGTAAATTTTAGTACTTTTTATCTATGTAATATTGGCTTGCCAACCTATGTTATAGTTACTAAGTCTGATTGTCCATTCATCTTCTATTTTAGTTAATATACGAGCTTTCATAACTTCTGATAGTTGAGCAGGCATATTCTTAAGCTGTCAATTAAATTAAAATATTTACGCAAATAATATTTTGACTTTTAATAAATCAGATCTGACGCGGACAGGATAGATTGATTCACGCAGCTAAATATTTGCTGTCCCATTTTTTAAGCTGGAGTAACCTCAAGCTTTCTGGAGGCTATGGAAAAGAGAAACTAGGAACTGTAATTTTTTTAAACAACGAGATCATATTCTCTAATTGTTGTTTTTGGTATATGGGATTAATGAACCATTTTTGCATTTAGTAATGCACTGAGTTTCAAAATGAATGGGACAGTTGGCAGACCTGAATTAGAAAATTTTAGTTTGTACAGTTATCCACTCATTATAAACTATATTCATTATGTTCATTTGACAGAATTACGTGGTATATTTGCAATTGTCAATATAACGGTTCCATCTCTCAGGTTACATTAATTCGCAAAACAATCGAAATTGGCCGACTGTTAATCCCCACTATTTTACGGAGACCAGTTTGGATTCACAGAAAATTGGTGTTTTGATTGCATTTTTAAGGTCTCAGATATATTTACAAGTTATTTAATGAGATAATAAATGCTGATCCATATAGACGTTTGACATTAGAACCATTTGTCAATCAATTGGGTGATATGGAGTTAGAAATTGGGCATTTTCAAGAAGACACGGCACTGCTCAGTCAGTTGCTCAAACATTGGACATTTTTGGATCAGATTTTATACAAAAATATAATAAAATTCACGGCAATCATCTCCAAAATTTACAAGATGTACAATAAGCCATTACCAGTTAGATTAATAATATTACAATTCCAGTTTTATTTTATTGTAAAATTTTTGTATTATATCTTACATCTTATAATTATACTTGTGATTACACTTGAATTTTATAAATGTATTTATTAGGATGGCCTTTCCTTAAAATGGTTCAAATAGTTCAGTTTAACAGTTAAGTTTATCACTAAGAAGTAAAAATGAATAATAAATCAAAATTAAGCTTCTGGATAATGTTACAAAGGTGTGTCAGGAGGAAAGGAGAAGAGCCTGAATTATATTTTTATTCATACAAAACGGATTTTTCATACAAAAGTGTATTTCTTAAGCAAATTTCTGTATGGAGCGCCTTACAACTGTAAAAATTGCATATCGTACACAAAATTTAAATATTAAACAAACAAAGAAAACATGATACAATTCTGCAAATGAAGTGTGATAGAGATCTTGCCAAAAGCAACTTATTTCCAAACCACTTTTTCATTGGCATAGTGTTTTTGGTGTTATTTTGCAACAAATTTCATAAAAAAATTATTTGGATTTTTTATTGTCCACAGATTTTATATTTGAGCTTTAGTGAAAAGTTTTTAGAATACAAAATAACTTCCTAAAATTGACTAATCAGTATACAGACATAAAGTTTGCTCAACTGAGAGTTGATCGATTGATAGTTTCTGTAACTCTTGGTTAGTTTTATTCTGTCAATTCTATGAACGCAGGTAATAAAAGGCAATTTCTAAACCACTTCTTCTTTTTTAGTACACTCAGTCCATTTGTACATTTTTTACAGTTTATGTAATTAAATAACAAAGGAATGTTTATTTTAGTTGAAAACAATTTTACTGACAGCCAAATAAGGGATATAAGGTATCAAATGAAATAAAAAGCCCGGTACAAATATAACATCAAAGGAATATTCGATATTTATGAAAATAGACTTTAAAAATATGCATTGGTGTTGTAAAATAGGAACTAAAATGTTCGTGGGTCTTATGAAATGTGGCAACGATTAGACTTTTGTTGTGTGACAACAAATCTCTAACTTTATGACACCTCTAGAACGCTTCCATTCTAGAGGGGTCATAAAGTAATTTTTTTTATTAAGAGCAAAACAAAAGTATCGTAGCGTTTACTGAATTTATGTGAAGAAAGCAAATCCATATAAAAGTAATGGATTTATTTTGCATACAATTTTCATGTAAATTACCCTCGCAAAATTGGTATCTTTGTTTTAAATTGGAATTGTTAGCATATTGCAAGGTCTAACAATATCCTCCTGAAGTTAGTTCAGGAAACCTTGGTTTATTTTTACTCCAAAAATAAGTGAGCATAAATTGATTTTTGGCTATGGCGCAACTGCGTTTACATCTTGAGAATCTTTTGTTCATTGCTATTTATCTTTGTTAAGAAATAAACCTCCCCGTTTAACCCAACTGTGATGTTATTTTTCATATTTTCGATCATTACAAATTTAAAACAAAAATGTGTTCTTCTTTTAAGTTATAAATTAGTGTAGTACAGTATCTGATACTTAACAGTATCTTATTAAGTAACAAAGACATAAAGTAATGTCCGTATTTTCCGTTCAACCTTGATGGACATTTCAAGATCACACGAAGGTTAATTTTACTTTTTTAATGGAAACCCTTAATTTTTGGGCCGGAAATGAAAAGAATGTTTACAACGAAAATTACGTTTTATGAAATGCCATAGAGTGGAATTCACTTCTAAATTAATTTCAATTTAATGTTTTTATGGAAATGCGAAATGAAAATCCCAAAATAAGGAAAGAGAATGACCACTACTTTTTTTAATATTTGGCAGGAACCATGATACGAAGTTTGTTTCCCTTTGGGAAGCTTGATTAACATGAAAATTTTTGCGTTTCATAATTCGGAATGTTTGATTGGCTTGTTGACATATTTCATGATCCACATGTGCGTGGCGTATTATATTTGAAGTAGAACTTTTCGTTTTTTTTCATTTTCTAAGCCAAAAATGAGAATTTAAAGTACAAAAAGATAACCTCACATGACCTTGATACGAGCATCCAAGGTAATCCAAGGCAATCAGTACCACTATCTTAAAATTGTATAATTATATTCATTCAAATTGGTTGGTTTCTATATAAAATTGAATAGGTGTAAAGGTAAGAGAGTTTACAGCATTTGGTTTACTTATTTACAGACAAAATTAACTCTACTGACTGATTTTGTCAATCTAAACACCTGGCAGAATTTATTTATACTAGCAAAGTGTTGAAAACAGTTTCCCTAGAAATCTTGAATGCTTTATTTAAAGTTTCAGAGGACATGAAAGTGACTACTTTCAATCTCTTTGCAATTTATTCATTGCATTTAATTTAAAAAAATCAATTATGACTGCCCTGTACTATTGAAGGGACTTCGATTCCATGTACTTTGGATTGCATTTAGACAGATTGTAACTTTTCAAACTATGCCTTCACGCACAAACCTGGGGCATTATGCCCCAATCAACCATATAGCTCGGAACGCTAGTCACCTAATTGACGACATTTTTATATAATTTATTACTTAGTATAATGATGTTGTAAATACTGTTTTTGCCCTGTTAATGGGTTTTTTTATTAGGCACAGGCTATTATTATTATTATTAGAAAAAAATACAGTGAAACTTTTTCTGGAAATGCTTTCGTGACACTTGCTAAAAACTTATCAAATGGCGGATTCGAGTCACGCAAAAACACCTCGATTAGAGAATTCTTTCGACTAAAATATTTGTGAAGAATCCAATGTATTGTTTATGAGTAAATGTAGAAAAAGGTGGAATAAAACACAATCGGTTGAAATTTCATAGCGCAGTACTGAAATATGCGTGGTTTTCTATTCCCATTGAAAGCGTTTTAAATATTTCAAAAACTTTTGTACTTATTCACACGACTTTCTAAAATTAGTCGAAGATATGTGATGTGCGTCAATTGTCTATGATGGAAAACTACCAAAAATAGTTTGATCTAAGTATTCTTTTTAACACTTTAAAACGACAAATAATTGTAATACAATAAAAGTAGGAAAAACATCGGTATCGCGTACATTCGTATTAAAATTGTAAGTTAATTTTTGATTATGGCAGCAGTTGTCAGCAATGTTTAATTGTTAAAGCAATGTCTATAACTTAGGTCCGGTTGCATAAAGCGTTGTTAAGTACATTGTCGAGTTAACAACTCTAATCTGATTGGCTAAGCTCATTGTTCACTTGATCACGAACTTAACAACACTTTATGCAACCGGGCTTTAGTTTAACAAAACAGTTAATTTATTTAATTAATATAATCATTTTTTCTTACGCCTCCCCTCCCTCGCTTGACTTCGCTTCCTCAAATAAACTACTCGATTAATTCTAAAGAATTTAAAGCATAATTATTATGTATTTTAAAAGCTAAATTATCTGTAACTGTAAATTTCAGATGTTATTGTAAACAAATGACGTTCTATAATAGTTACTGGTATTCTATAACAACACTGGAAGTATTTAGTACAATAATACAAACCAAAATATTTAATTTTAGAGGAATTTCTAATTTCCAGAAACACTGCAAACATTAATTTGGTTAAAAATTATCACATGACTCACCAAATGTATGACTAAAAATAAATTATGTAGTGGTGTAACATTCAACATTTGAATATTACAATTGTGGATAACTTGATTTTAAATCGTAAATCGTAAGAGTATAATAATTTTTCAATAATTAGATGTAAAATTGTGGTCTCTTATGATTTTATTCAGATATTATATAGAGGATCCGAAGTTTGCTTAAGATTTTTTGGTTCTATGCCAAAATAATTTAGATAGTTTACTTTAACCGATTCCGTAATCATCCATCTTTGATTTTCTGCAGTATACCTACCATAAATGTAATAAAATCTGTCAGGATGTGAAAAGCAAACTCGTTTTTGATATTTTTCCTTCGTAAAAAAGAAATAATTTTCTTGAAACCAAAGTAATTGCAAGTAATTGCAAAGAAAAGAATTGATTGAAAAGTAGCTCTACCTGTTGGAAAGAGAAGTTCTGACAAAAAAATTTGAAAAGAAGTTCTGAACAGAAATTTCTGCGAAACTAAAAACGAATCACTGAAATTAGGTAAGTATGATTTACTCGTCCCGACCTCTTCTACTTAAGTAAGGTCTAAATCGTAATTGCATTTCTTAAAATTTAATGCGAATAGATATGAATCATTACATTAGTGAGAGGCATTTGATTATGTATTAATTATTTAGAGTTAAAAATATGAAGTTGATATTTGGTGATTATATTCTTCAAATAAAAAATCTGATTTATTTTATTGACGTATTGAAAGTTTGGTAAAATCTGAAGCCAATCTTCTTTTTTTTGAACTTAAATTTTGGAGCAAACGTCTCTGTTCGATGTATCTTTTTTTATGCCAATTAAATTAATTTTTGGCGAAACTGTAGTATTTCTGAGCAAGCTTGACGAATTTTATTCCAATAAAATTAGTAGAGCATCCCGTATATGACTAATGGACGATGTAGTAAAGTGTAATAAATTAAAGTATATATTCTACAAGTTTATTTGTGGCTTGATGAATGAGTCATAGCAACTTACCTGCGCTGTATATGAACAATTCCAGCGATAAGCGGTTGGTGCCCATGGACTTGAAAATAATGTCGTACGTTTCCAACGCCTTTAGGTGTACTCCAGAAGGAAGGGCAGGATGCATACATTGCGCTAATCGCTTGCTTATTTTTATGCGACGAGGTATAACGGGAAACTTCGTGTAACTCAGCAATACCTAAACAAAATACGAAAGATGTGTAAACAAATTATTCGCAACTTCGAGATAACGATCAAATTTAACGTAAAAACCTTTTTTTAATAGATGTACTGACATTTAATCGAATTTTCATAGATATAGTGACAGACAAATACAACGAATTCAACGAAACTTGGCAATTTTAAATTTTTAATCGCCGCCAATTAGGGCATTGGCAGAAATTTCGCAATGGCAATCAAAGTTTGTTTTTCTTCTGGTTGTCATTTTTAATTTTTACACCATCAGATAGAGAAAATCTATCTCTTTTTACCTCCGTAATCAGAATATACAGATTTTTAAAAAAAAATGTTGATATTAGAATATTTGTAAAAAGCTAATGCATAAGGTCCAGTAAATCTAGATCTAGACGGAAGCGGCAAAGCCGATCTACAAACAAGGATAGCGACAACGCCTTTCCCATCGTCCAGTTAATCTAGCATAGTTTCTAAGTCATTTATTAAAAATATTTTGTTATTAAGCTTATAATATTTTATTGTTAGTATTAATTAATTACTAATATGTTTCTTATGGTATTAATATATAAGTAATTTTTATTAAATGTAGGGCCTCATACAAGAAAATATTATTCAAATATTGCAAATAAAAGACTTGAAAAAAGAAGTGGGAGAACTAAAAATAAAAGTAAGTTTAATTATTTATTTCTAAACAATAAGCAATGTTTCAAATCAACACAACATCGTATAATTATTAATGTATCGTTAATTAGACGTACTAACATTATATGATCAAAATTTATAAATCACAATTGATTTTATTTTGCTTAATAATTTACGCAAAATAATTATTTATATATAATAAACGTTTAAAAATTTTAATTTAAAATATATTTTGCTAATTATTATAGAATATGAAATTATAAAGCGAAAAGAACTTGAATATTTTATTAATAATTGTTAATAAATGTTTCATTTTTAGAAATGCCGGTGCTACTACATATACAGTTGTATATATTTTAAGATTTCAACAAAAGATGAAGGGGACGAGGAGAAAGGAGGGGTGGGAAAGGAAAACCGTGAGGTGGAAGATGAAAATGGAGAGAAGGATGGAAAACGGGAAGCGAGAGCTGGAGAGGAAGAGGAGGATAAATAAATTCTGTATTTTTTTCGTTAGAAATAAAATATTTGAAAAATTGCTATTGTTATTCACTTATTTCAAATATAAACCAACATATCTATTGGATTTTTTCAACGCAACATATACAAAGTTTTCAATAACTAATTTTTATTACTTTTTTTTTAATTTTCACACAACTTATGTACTAAATATCTTTTAAAATAGTTTACTGTGCATATTTTTAGCATACTGTGCATTTCCTTCTATAGTTTCGTTGATATTTTCATGTATACTAATTTTAAAAATATTATTTGTGTAAAATTTTGTGACTCGATAAAAATGCCAATTAATTCATCATGTAATGTGCGTTTTTAAAACTAAACGTGGGAGATTTTAGTCACATTTTTTTAAATTGTAACTCCTAAAAATGACTGTTTAAGAAGAAAGAGAAAATTTGAAACGGAAACCAAGAATAGCCTTCATTTTTATTACATCCAAAGAATTTTTGGTGAGTAGTGTATAAAGAAAAGTGGGGTATGTCCATATTTTCTCTAATCATCATATATTCTTTTTATCGTTATGATATTCCCTTCTTTTGAAAGTTGTACGTGAACCAATAATACTATAAATAATCTGCACTATTTGAAAATAGTTTTAAAATGTAATAGTTCATGATTATGACCACACTGAGGAAAATATATGAAGAAAAGAGTTAACATGGAAGGCGTTAGAAAAAAAGTGCTTAACAGAAAAGTCAGAGCAAGAACAGTGAAGAAAATGCAAAAAAATATTGAACACAAGATTGAAAATGTGCTGCTATTTTCGTATATTCATTGTCGTCTTATTATTATTATTAGCATAATAAAAATTAAATTTGTAGGCCAATTTCAATGATCATTAATAAAAAATGGCCCTAAAATGTTTTGCACAATGGTGCAATTTTTCTTTATTGAACATCCCCGAATTTGTACATAAACACTCTACATTATTTGTATCGAAAAAATATTTTGTAACTAATTATTTTTATAACTAGTACAAAAGTCAAATCTTCTTAAATTTCTAATCCTGATATTTATGCTTATGTACAATTTTTCGCATGTAGGAATCATGAATACCACCTTCTTGGGCAATTCTGCCACTGGAGTTTTCGGGATTAATTGTTAATTGGGCCAATACATTTATTTCGTCAGCATTATTTTTCCTTTGATATGGCTCTCGCGGTTTTCAAAAACTACCACAAACTACCAGATTTCTTGCAATTCTGGTGAACATCGTGCGATCAGGGCGCCGTCTTTTCGGATACAAATTTTCATAATTTATATGTAGTTGCCAAAAGAGAATTTTTATCGCTTGTTTCATATGTTTCATACTATACAGATATGTTTCAAATATTTCTCTAAAGCACACTAAACTTTATCACTTATTTTTCAAAGCATACTTGACCTTATGCATTTTCTTTCCAAATATTCAAATATGAACAAGTTTTTTTTTAAAACAGTCTATTCTGAATACATGGATAAAAGGAGCATGGGTTTATCTATCTGATAGTGTAAAAATCCAATATAACGGCCGTAAAAAAACAAAAGTTTATTACCAATGTTCAAAATCTAGATGGCCTGAAATTTCTGTTAAAGTTTCGTTAAATTGGCAATAAAGGTATGGAAGACATTTTTTTAAATCACGATTTTCGAAATTGTACCTAGAGCATAAAATGGCGCTAGAGCATAAAACTTATTTTAACCAATTTTCTATCTCTGATAGTGTTCGAGATTAATAAGCTAAAATAAACACATAAGACATAAGCTAAAATTATTTTCATTTACTTAGAGGTTAGATTCCGGTGCGAGGGATCGATTGAGATAAGTCTCAACTTTCAATAAAATCATTTTAAGATATAAAATGGGTTTTGGCTCGTTATAATAGCTTGTAAAGCGAAGAAGTCATCCTGTGATCAAACCTGGTAGAACGGAACGACCACGGTCTGTTAGTTTGACCTTTGATCACACGATGGCGCTGCCAGACTAAAAATGTTTAGTTTTTCGATCCGAACGAGCTCGGTCTTCTAGCTACTTAGGTTATTATTTGCCATGTTGCGAAAAATGAATGTTTTTTATTATATTATGGATACTTTCGTACTTTTCTTAATGAGAGAATAACCAACTTAACGCTACCCATTGTAGCTCAAGGACTGATATCTAGAAAATATCTAAAGCAATACAAAAACAATGAAATAAATAATAAATTAATAATAATAATAGTTTAGTAGTTTTATTATTATTCACGGTGAAAGGTATTTTTTCTTACCAATATCATTAGCATAATCACGTTTTGTGCGTTTTCTGATGTTTTCTTATAAATATTCCTATTACATAAGTGTAGTAGCCGCGAAAGAGCTATTGGAGAAGAGGAATTTCATTTTCCTGTTAATAATGTTAATGACGTATGCGACCAGTGGATTGAAAGATTGGGTATCGTTTTCATTAAACTATCATTTTATTAGGGCCGGGGATTTTTTACTTGACCAATCGGACAAACTAATCATTTAATATGGTTGCTGCATTTTTACCCCAGACTGTTTAATTGTTTCTCAATTTATTAACCAATTTAATTAATTAAAAAGTGCCTAAAACGCAATTCATTATTAGTCATTATTTCAGTAAATGTTGGTTAAGAATACTATAATAATATGGTGTAGCGTGTGTAGACAAATAAATAATTAGCCAGAATGTCAAGAGATATAATTACAAAAAAATATTAAATGGTCTGGCGCGAAAATCCAACGACGGCATTAAATGGGTTAATTGATCGACTCCCTAAAATCCTTTCAATATCTTTGAAGTGCGAATGGTCGTGATAAAAAAATTATAAACTGTGGAATTATATTTACAAAAGGATCAATTTTATAGTTTGATGTTAATAGAATAACTACAGAGATGTATTAAATAACACAATTTTCGTTAAATTTCTAGAATCAGACCAGCGAAATTGCAGGTCAACAAAATTACTGCTTGGTTGTAGCAAATATACATAATGCAAATATACAAATTATCTGAACATAAAGAACCATTCGAAAACGTTCATTGGTAACCATTTGGGAACACAGTTGAACAACTAAGTGATACAAAAAAAAACAAAATACCTAAAATCAACTAGTGTAAATCATCACACGACTTCCCCTTACCGAGTTTAAATTTTAAGGATCCTTTTCTTCTCGTAAACTAATATAATGTAACTTTTTTGCCTAAAATTATTAGAAATAAGTGTTGACAGCAGATGGACAGACGGGCATACCATTGTCCACAAATGGTATCATTGGTCTTAGAATAGCTTAATTCGCCAAGATACATCAAAATCTCACCAAAATTTTGGACCGAATGCAATACTTTCTCTTTATACCTCTTTAGGGCAAGAGAAAATAAAAAACAGCAGTATTTTTGAATTAAGCAAAAGTCGATATTGTGTAACTTTTATTTGAAATATTTTTTCTTAAAATAAATTACAAAGCAGCTAAAGCCAACCCACCACTATTGAGACGAGAAATATGGGTAAAATGCCCCAAAATTGAGAATTTTCAAATAATTAAGACGGTGTAATTGATGAAAAGCAATGCATTGGAGAATTTAATTTTGAAGTAGACCAAAAAACATACTTCTGCATGTTGCAAAAGTCAACTTTTTAACAAGTTTTTTCAAATAGGACCTGAAATTCAACGAAAATATGTGGAAGACATTTTCGTTGAATTTCAGGACGGTTTTGTTAATCACGCAGTTTTATCAAAATCACAAAGAGTTATTTGATAGATTTCAGAGTATTTTTAGAGTAAAAATTTCAACTTTTACCACTGTCCTAAACACTAAGTATACTACAAAATCTGTCAAACTGTTTTTTTTATCAATAAACAGTGATAGAAATATGAATAGAAACAGAAATATGAACAGATTAAATAGAAATATACGTAAATAACGCAATAGAAATGATTTTGAACATATCTGCGATTAACAAAGTAGTATTGGGCAAGTATAGGAAATATTTTTTGAAATATGTTACAAAGAACATTACTAAAATCAACGTCTGAGTATTACCGAGAATTAATAAAACCTATGTGATATTTATTCCAACACGGCGGGAATGGGAACGGACATAGTTATTTATGGTACAAGTGTGTTATATTACAAATAAGTCACGCAAGTAAAATATTAGCCCACGGGACCGCTAGGTCAAGTTTTTAGACAGGAAGTTAATAAATATGAGAATTTACTTTACATTAGATTTATTACTACATACTACTATAAAAATAATATAATATTCTTCTCAAACAATACTAAACAAAATTATCTTTAAATGTTCGAATGTTCTTTAAATTAAATGTTCGAAGTGAGCTCAGTTAGCTAGGCAATGCGTTTGTCGGAAAACAAACTCTCATTGGTTGATTTCATTGGTCCTCCATCACTGCCTCACAAAATTCAGCACGGTAGCAAAATTGCGGCCCGACAACTAGTTGTACCGTAAGAGAATGGTACTTTTACTTACGGAGAATCTAGCAAATTTTCATTCCTAACCATTTTATGGAGTTTATTCACGTTAGCTGGGGCACACTGTATAAAATAGGTGAGACCGCAGTGCAGGGACTATTTGTGAACCACCTCTGAGAGTAATAATAATAAAGG
>JAWQRJ010003850.1:0-11608 GCA_033557515.1 Diorygopyx duplodentatus
ACCTATAATAAAGACACTACACAGCATCGTCAACGTTACAAACTTTTCATAAACTATTAAATTACTAATTCTACATACTAGTTAACAGTTAACAACACCTACAAATCAATTTCCAGATTGAAAAGACATCACAAGATTAAGTTATTAAAACACATTTACTTACAACCATAAATAAAAAATATATATTCAATTAAGATTGAGATGTTTTATGCACTTTATCAGAACCATTTTGACAAGTAAGTTGACTTAGTTTAATTTATAATATTAAAAAAAAGAAAAAAGATTTTACTCGGAATATTTGAGAACGTTCAACCATAGACATTTTAATGTTTCACTATACACATAAGTATATATTACATAAGAAATAACATACATAAATAACTTGTAATGATTTTTTAGCATACCCCTGAAGATGAAGAAAATTGTTCTTCGAAACATGTAGAGTACTAGAAAGAAAATATAATAAAAATATTTTATATCATAAAATATATTTGTCTTATGACCCTCTTCGCTCAAGAATATCGCTATTTCATTTTTCAGTTCGTAGACGCGTTTGAATAGCTACAAGCGTACCGTACAGCGTAACAACCATCAGGATAAAGAACAAAACAACAATGATATATGTTCAACCCCCATATGTTCACAAATAGGAGCGAAAAATCATGATTTTGGAGGCCTGGTTTTTAACTACATTAATAACTAATATCAAAATAACATTTAACCAAGGACTTTGCGATTGTGATGTTAAAGTTTTCCGATAAATCATGCAGTATGCCTACACTGCTCCTAGAGATTCCTTCTTCACAAGTGTTTGTAAAATGTTACATCTACCAGACATGATGGCTTTAGCTCCATCGGTACAAATTCCAACACAATCCTTCCACTGCAAGTTTACGCTGACAATAGTATCATTTCTAATTATGAACAACTCGACAGCAGTTGCTCTTTCTTGTATAGGGTAGCAAGTTTTCAACTATTGTATATCCCTGACAGAATATGATATAGCAAATCAAATCAGAATTATTACTGCTGCCTGCTCTCATTTGTCATAAAATCAAGTTGTATGGCAAATGATTTTCCAAGCAACTCAGATTCAAGGTATATTCTTGAGTTGTTTAGCATAACATTCACCAAACATTATTTCTACAATGTATGCGACTTCTTTTGCATTTGACTTTTTTATAATCTACTTTGTACGGTGCCAATAAAGTTTTGTCATTTCCTGTGAGAGCTTTTTGGAAATTTGACTTGTTTCCTTAAAGATCCAAGTTAATAAAAGAGTTCTTTTAATCACATTGTCGTTCCTTTTACAAAATAAGAGCTTGAGTAACCATCGCTCGCGAGGTCGAAGTTAGTTGTTTACAACTAACACAGTGGAATACAAAAGAAATGATTTATAACATATACAACTAATTGGTTTGTGAAAAATGGAATGAACTAAAAATATACCAATTCCAATAAGAGGCGTAACAATCAATTTATTTGGTTGCTATGGAAATGATGCAAGCTCGGTTGCCATGGAATCGAAATATGAAAGTTTGAAAATTGCTGCTCTAAGACTATGGTTGAAATTGGCCGACCATTCATGGAATCCAAAAATTAAATTCGCTTTTCACGTAGAGCCGGCACTGCGCGGAAGAGCACAGACAACAACCGATAATAGCCCGGCATTAAAAAATTCCAGAGATGGCCGCGCGATAAATTCGATGTGGGTGTAGACCATGGCGGATGCCTTTGGGGGTATCTGTCGTCCGATCTTCATTTTCGAGCCCGTTTCGATACGCCGGACGCATTACATTTAGTTATTAAGGTATTTTTAGCGGATGGCGTCACGGATTCCGCGACGCAGCGGCACTTCGCGACACCGGCGTATCAAAAACGCCATACAACGTCCACGCTGAGTCGCTGTGTCGTCGTGTTAAATGGCACGCCTATTTTACGCGTTAGGTGCCCAGTGTGGGCGGTCTGTAGCGAGGAATTCACAATTGTCCCGTACACGAGGACGTAAGGATAACGCCACAAAATATCTTCACAACGTGTCGAAAAGAGCTTCCGTGTGTGCAATCCTTTAATCGTGGGATCACCTTAAGAGCAAGGATGATAGAATACATAACGTCCGAAATAAGATCCTACGGATTCCCATATCGCTAATATGTTGGATGCCATTATTAATGGACCTAATTGCACGTAAACCATATTTATGCTTATATTTCGCAAAACTTTCCAGGCCGCGTTATCTTTGGTGTTTTCATACGATATATATTTCAAGGACTCATAGAAGAATTCATAGTTGAAGTTGGATAGTGTAAACTCTTTCCTTCTTTTGGATTTGGCGGTCAAGCAATTTATAATAATATTATTTATAATAAGAATATCAGTTTTCAAACGGAAATACTTTGACAGCTGTTGAATTTGGGCAGATGGTATTTTATATGAAGACTGTTATATTTTACGTAAAATTAGAAAATATAATGGCGGGATGTTAGACTTAAGACCACCAGAATCACATTATCTTTTTTACAGATCAGCCTTGTCGTTTTCTTAATATAAAAATTTATAAAAATACTACGGAACTAAAAATTGGTCAAGGCAATTGGTTAAATTTGATCAAGAAATAAATTACCATATATGGTTTTTAATCGATACATTTTCTTAAATAGGTAAATGATGAAAAAGAAACAAATCAGCAGCAATGCATACAAAATAGATACATATGCATACGAAAAAGAAGAAAATGCTATTGAATTAAATTGAAAATGAGCAAAAAAAGTGTGAAACTTATCTTAAGCGCTGTGAGAGATCACTCTTTCTTTAGGCTCTTTGAAACAGGAAATCGACAGGATCGACGGCTTAAATTCTTACGAAAAGGCCATATCATTTTAAAATTTTTAGAGCCAGAAAAATAGATGTTGCTCGTTATATTATTTTGTTTGGACTCCAAGTGAAAAAGTTGCTATCTCACCATTGGTATCTCGGAAACGGTAAGAGCTACAGACTCGGTTAAATGGAACAATATGGGGGTGTTTTGTTTTTCAAAAAAAAATGCATCGCCTACTCGTTATTTTCTCAAAAGTGAATATTTTCCGTATTATTTATCGCATCAAAACATTTCTAGGGAAAAAGTTGTAGATATCAAAACATTCTGTAGGATAAAGTATAAAAATATTTTTACCTCGATCTAATTCCAAATGATTCGACTTTTCCTAATAATATTCTTTGGAGTGATGAAAGTCGATTTACAAACAACGATATCTACAATCGGAATAATTACCATTATTATTGGAATAATGAAAATCCGAAAATAGTTCGACAGTCACGTTTTCAGGGACGATTTGGATTTAACGTGTGGTACGACATTTTGTGAAACCGTTTAATAGATCTATTTATTTTTAACGAAACACTTAACTCAAACAGATATCTCGTACTGCTGCAACAGGAAATTGAAGATGCGATGGATGATCTACCAATGCAAGAGGAGAGAACTTTCATATATTCTTATATGTATTCTTTCATAAGGACGGCGCCGCGGCACATAATTCAAGAATTGTTTAATGAATAATTTTTTGCTGAATATTTAGCAACAAAATATGGAAATCGGTGGATTACAACGAACGGTCCCATACGATGGTCAGCGAGATCTCCGGATTTTCCTATTTTTCCTGTCGGGTCATATAAAAAATATGGTATACGGAATGAGTTATACATGCTTTTAATTCCGTTAGTGTTGGTCAATTAATGTATTGTAGAAAAAGTGTCGAAAATCGTGCTACCAAATGTTTAGATGTAAACGGCCGTCATATTGAACATCTTTTGTAGGAAAATTTTGGTTTATTGTCATCGTGTTTATTTTTACCATGTTTATTGTTACCGTGTTTATTGTTTCCATGTTCATTGTTACCATGTTTATTGCTTCCATGTTTCCTTTTTTGCAATTGATGCAATGAGCAGAACTGTTTTTTCAGAAAATCTTGTTTCTTTATGTCTACTAAAGCACAGAAGATAATAAATACCAGATATGCAGTCTTTTGTTTTGAAAGCAAAACATAGTTCTTAATGCATGATTAAGAACTGTAGAATATGAATAATTGACGGCAACTGCAACTTATGACACGAGAGTGCTTTAACCATATTATTGATAGATGTGTAGTCTTTTGTTTCAATCATGGATAGTGTGATGTGGGTTAAAATCTGTGTGGAATATGATTTTTTTCTTCATATCTCCTAAACTATGAAAGATAAATACCTCGAACCTTATATCGTTGGAAAGGGAACAAAATCAAGTAATTTAATAATGTCAAAATCAGCTATGGTTTCGATTTAAAAAAATTCAACTTTGGGTCATATCTCGAAACTGGTGCAAGCTAAAAAACATTTTATTTAAAAAAAAATTATTAAAAAATATTATCTATCCTACAGAATATTTTGATATCTACAACTTTTTCCCTCGAATTTTTTTGCTACGATAAATAATATGGAAAATATTCACATTTGAAGAAAATGACGATTTTCAGTTTTTTTCAGGAATCTAGTAGGCGATGCATTTTTTTTTGGAAAAACAAAAGAAGGTCTTAGACAAATACCCCCATATTGTTCCATTTAACCGAATCTGTAGCTCTTACCGTTTCGTGAGGCATCGAATTTGGTACACCTGTATATCACTGAAAGTTGGGTCATAATTTTAAAAGATTAATTAAAGATGAACAATAAATGGTATAACACTGCATTACATATGAACAGGTGCTTTAGTGCATCTTTTATGGCTTTTGAGCTCAGCTTTAAGGCTGAGGTCACAAAAGAAACTCCAAATAACAAAGACAAATTTGAAACAAAAAATAAAACTCCCTCCAGCTCATAAAATAAATGTTATGAACTAGATGGAAAGAACAAAACAAAAGAACCAGATACTTGTATTAATAAACTTCGTGAGCTTTGTTATAATATACAGGATGTTTCTATGAGATGTTAAAAAACTAAATATATAATAAATAAAAAAATAAGCTTTGCAGACGTATTCAAAAGGTCTGAATACGTCTGAATACCTGATGAAAAAGCCCATATGAGCATGCGTAATAAAATGTTTCCTTATTGAGATACAGCTTCTTTTGTTTTTTGTTTATTCAATTTGCAATTGCAGCATTAAACAAAACAATAAATAATTAAATCTTCTAAATTAGAAGAAAGAAAGTAAACTAGATGTTCAAAATGTCCGCCACCACCTGCAATACACGATTCACATGAGAAGACTCATGTGAAGAAGAACTCATGCTTTCTCATCGAGTTCCGTACGCGTTCCAACATTCCTGGCGTGTTTCTAATGATATGAAAACTCTGCGGAATACACTCCCGTCGAATTTGTACTGTAGGAATAAGGACCCCACAAACTAGTGCTTATAGATTATTCCATAAGTAAAAATCAAACTGGTTAAGATCGGGGGATCTAGCCGGCCATCCAACTGGTTCTCTTCCAATCCATCTCCCATGATACCTATTGTTGAAATATTTTCTAGCTACCAGACTGACAGGAGGTGGCGCTCCATCCAGGACTGATGGCGAATATTCAATGTAACTTCTTCCATAAGAGCACATAGTTCACCTTCTAAAAAAATCCTGTAAATTTGTCCATTTAGTTTTGCTGGCAGGAAAAGGGGCTAATTAAGTAATCCTCAGTGATACCAGCTCACACATTGCAGGACTGGTGGTTGTCTGGGAAAATTCATAATTGTTGTTTTCGTAAACTGCGCTCTATCGGTGAAAAGTGCACTTGAAATTCAGGAACTGGAGACACTGCCGAAGAAACCATCAACAGTACACCAGCGGGCGCTTCGAAATCAGTTTCTAAGAGAACCCAAACTCTTTGAGTATGGTATCCCACTTGTAATTCTGTAGCTATTATCCTAGTGAACAGCCAAATAATAAATTCAAAATCTTCATATATTGACACATGTCAAGGAAATGCCGAAATACGTCAATTTTAGATTCTAAAATGACATCCTGCAACCTAAAAATTCCCTTCGGGTGACAGTTTAAACCCCCAAATTTTTAAATTGGAGATAGAGATTTGTGATCTTGCAAATGAGGTGCAAGGTCTTTTCATTCTCCATTCAAAAATGTCTCCAGTCAAAAGTATTATTTATTTTGCAAAAATTTTTGCAGAAATTAACAGTAAGGAAATAAATTCATATTATTGACGAAATTCGCAACAACAATCTAAAAGCTTCGTAATTCCGTTTCGTTCTGGATAATTAACAAAATACAAAATAAATCAATATCATACATTGAAAATATGAGATTTTCAAAATTCAAGCCTTGAACGTCTTGGCAGCGTTCATCTTAAATAAAACTGTCTTCTAACGTTAATCAACGTTAGATGCGCGACGGACCTAATCGCAAGCGGTATTCTTCCTCTTAAGATAGATCGCGAGGTTTAGTTTCGTACACCATACTCTTCACATATCCTCATAAGAAGAAGTCTAATGGCGTAAGATCAAGTGACCATGCTGTCCATTCTAGCGATCAACCGATTTGGATCCTGATGGAACCATATTACATTAGCCAGAACTTGGTGGATTCGCTTGAGCAGGATGTCAGTTTGCTATAAGTTGGCACGACGTTATTTTGCAGCAGTGCTAAATGATTATCTCCATTCAATGAAAAACGGACAATCAATGTCAATCAATGAAAAACGGACAATGAAAATGACTTGATCTCCAAGTATCTCTGCCCACACATTAACCTCTTCGAGCTTTCGTGTATGTAATTCTCTCATTCGGTGAGAGAAAAAACAAACATTTTGTGGTTGCATAACATTTGCATCATTTGTTCACAAAAATACGTTCTTCTATCAAAATTGTCTTCATGGAGCTCCTGAGTTGGTATGAGTTCATAGGGATGAATTTTGTTTTCTTTTAATACGCGAATAATTCAATGTTAGCCATTCCTCGAACATTGAATGCTGAAGCTGTTTCTCGACTAGAGTAATGTGGGTTTTCTACAAACTGAACCATTATATCCAATTTGGTATCGTTACTTAGTGCATTGGTAGATTTGTTTTATCGGCCGTATATGTCCACGTTCACTTCGCAATTAGTAATAATGCATCATTTTATTTTCCTAATTTTATTAACTCACAAATAATTAAATTCTATAAAAATCCGGAGCCCCATAAAAATAATGGAATTATTAATCTTTATCGATGAGCAAATGCTGATTGCAAATACTTACTCGAAAGTAACCATTGGAAATAATAAAATGAAAATTGTTTTTGAGTCAGTCAAGTGAAATCATTAGGATAATCAGTTTCCTCAAAAATTCTTCACGTATGCGGCAGTAACTATTAAGTGAAGATTTGCAAATGTGTTGATATGCAAATTAAAAGCAATAAAGACTGGTTACTAATACTAGAACCACACAGCCATCCAAACACGTAGCTAAACGTGTCCTGCGGCTTCTCATATTCATAATTCCGTTTTCTCACCGGCGCCATGTTTTTCCTCACACAGCACAATTACCAATAAATTATTAAGCAGAGGGAGTTTATCATAGTCCACGTGTTCTGCGATACTATTTCACAAATTAGCATAGTGCATTTTAATTACGCGGCGAGCGTATTAATGTGGACCAATTAAGGTACGGGCTATTTGCATTTCAGGTGTATACCTAATTGCAATTTAATGCAGCGCCACGTTCTTCAAAGTGAAATGAAAATATTCAGTCCTCCCACCATCCATCGTGAATGAGCTATACCAATCTACACAACACAACAAAATGTAACGGCAGAATTTAAGGACGTAAACATACAACAAACAAAAACCAGGTTAAAAACAGATAATGATTATAAAATTAACTAATAGTTCTAGTAGATATCATGTGTTTCATTATTGTCGACAATCTGCATAAATTAGATACAAGTTATGGTCACATATCAGTCATTTTCTTCATGAAGGCTTAGATCCATATGCATTAATCGCTCTCAAGATGTTACTCCTGCTCAAGCACGAGCTGGCGACCCGTTCGTATTTTATAAACAAAGCTCAAGTACGGATCGATGCTCCAGGCGGGAGAAATGTAAACCCCAAGGCAGGGTGCAACCTCCTTGGGACTTGCTTGAGCAACAGCTGTTTGCGTTTACAATATAACCTAACATTTGTAAGAAAAGAAAAAGTTGGAAGAATTTCGAGAGGTTTTATCCCATAATAATCTTGTTGCAGATCGAATTTGAGAAGGTGTAGCTAGAAGAGTTGGTGAATATATTTTATCATTAAATTAGCAATTCGCTAATTTACCTTTAATTATAACTTTATGAAATATAAAGTTATAATTAGTTTACATTTTGGTACATAACTTTACCAATGGCAACTGACACCGAAAATTTATGATGCATAAGGAGTTTGACAATCTTAAAAACCTGGAAAATTTATCACAGAAATTCAAAGAGAAGTTTTTTTCTGTCTTTTCGATAAAGGAATTCGAACCTTCAGAATTCGAAGGTACCCGTAAGTAGGCTCTGTTTCTACGTTTTAGCATTTAAAGATCATTTAAAAATTCATTTATTTAGTTCATTTAACTTGTTATAAATAGTTTTATACAGAGTAAGTGATGTAATATTATTCCAACGTCTTTATGAAGAAAATTATTACAGAATTTAGATGATATATCATAGGGATTATTAGTTTTTTTGCGCAATACCCCAAAAATGTTGCCGAAAAACCCGAAGTCGAAAGAAAAGAATTATATTATATTATTTTACAACAAAAAGTTTTAAATGAAAATTGCATCACGATTAACCATTAAAATTCGTATGGCGCTTTTATTTCTAAATCACGATTTATATTAATTTAGAACTTCCCTCACTAATTTTATTTTATAGCTATTATTATTATTTCTTGAAAAGATATTTCAAGTACATCGCACACAAAAGATTACGTAAACACTAATATTTTACCTCTAATTAACTTTTGCTTAAATAGCCATTGTTATTTTTTTTGCTTGAAGGAATTACACTGTTTATGTATAAGTTACGTTTACAATCGGCATTAAGTTAAGTACGATAATTTTTTATAATTGCACAACTGACAACAGTTGTGTTCGACATAGAGAATTACACAAGGACTCATTCTATATTTCATAATCCCTACAATTACATTTAATTTCAGCGTCCATTGTTTGCGGGATTACGTGTATACGAATTCCTTGGAACAGTAACTTTTACAGCTCATCAATAATTAAACCCAACCCACTGAGTATTCCTTTTTTCTCACAATTAACCAAGTTAACCGTCTGTATAGTTAGATGTATTAATCCATAGGTGGTAAGCGGTCATGCAGTGAATATTTTCTGGAAGATGACTTCATAACCAACGTTGTTCATTCTGTGTAAGAAATCTAGTAAACATATGCAATCAAGAACCACGTGATTTTAAAAAGGACTCAACTGTAAAAATATTGGGACATCTACGTATTCTACACACACAAGCACATGCGTAAATAAACGATTGGTGGTGTAAAATTTAATGATCGATTACCTAAACGCAATTTATCCGGCATGAGTTTACTGCAATTAAAATAATCGTTCGGTAATTTGTTATTGGAAAGAATAAAACGGCCACCTCACCTGGTCTGCACATCACCATAGGACCGGACTCAAATTAGTTAGAAAGAGAGGGGTACAGGTGGGAGAAAAGTCTGTTGGTCAACCGGTTGGTTGAGGGGTTATACATTTTGATGGCGGGCACGTTTTCTAATCCAACTCACGTTAAGGTGGGGCTAATTATCGATAATAATCAAAAATTGTGATGCACAAAAAAAGTGGCGAAACTGGTCGCTGTTGGTGAGACGTGATCGTACCTACAGGATGGGGTGCCATGCGGTCTGCTCACAAAGTAGTGTAATAATGAATAAAATTATCTTGAAATAAGTCTACATCTAGGGTAACGTTTAATTATTATTAATATCTCATTATGGGGAGATATTACCAATGGAATATTCTAAGTAAAATAGCTAATTTATATGAGAATATGTCGAGCTTTAAAGCTTATCTTCAATAATTGGTTTAGTTAATTTGATTTTTTATAATAAATAAAATTTATAGAGAATATGTCGAGTTTTAAAGCGTATTTTCAATAATTTTTTACCTAATTTAAATTTTTTTAAATAAATAAAAATTATGGAGAATATGTTGAGCTTTAAAGCTTATTTTCAATAATAAATAAATAAAATTTGACTTCTCAGGAACGGTACTTTCATTTCAAAGTGGACACGTTCATAATTGTTTGAGGGTGCTTGTTGCTTGTTATAAGTGTTTAATATCAATAATCAGTTTAAGAATCTAATGATTTGTGCGGCGCAAGGGTAAGCCGAAGTGACGGCCACAGGTCCAGACTTGGCGGCCATAAATTACTTTAAAGCTTCTTTAATTAAGAAGTGCGGCGCTATGGGTTCATCGATAATTAAAAATGTCGAACGGTGCGGCATCCGTCTTATTTATGGGAAATACTGGCTGTGGGAAAACCGTGGGTCCGTTTTTGTTCGACAAGTGCAGAGCGCTGGCCGCCATTAAAACTATAACGAAACAGCGGGTATTTCCGCAATTAGCGTTGTGCACTTTGCGAACGAGACGGCTGAGGAAGATGTTGTACTTTGGCAATCAGTTTCTCATAAGGAGGTGAGGTATACGGCAATTATGGAAATGAGAGTTGGGTAAAGTAAATCACCGGTTATAAGCGATCGTTAGAACTGGATCAAATTTTGGCTTAGAGCCCTAGAATATTAAATGTGTAATTTGTAAATAAGAATGTGTTGCATTTAAGAACAAGCAAAATGTATATACTTAAAGGTAAATAATTAGTAATTCCACTTAGATAATAAAACATGAAATTACTCTTCAATATACACACATTTATGTTGTCATTTAAAATGTTGAATGTTTATACTCTAGATTGTTCGCTTAAATCGTGAATAATATAGAGTACTACACAATGTTTCGGGAACACTACAGTTTTCGAGAACAAATACGACATTACGCCATCTTTTAAAATTTTTATTTAACGAGTTTTTATTTAATCACTACGAGAAGTCAACAAAAGAAGTAAATAGGGTTGGGAATGACCTCGATGACCAATGCGTACCACAATGAAACAAATCTCCATGTTTGTACATATGTGACGATTTGACTAATTGTTCTAAAAACGATTACTGAGAAAATAATATACCAAACAACAACAATGTTACCGCTCGCAGAAGTAGTTTCAATATACAATCGTGCTATAATTATGACCATTAAAGCAATTGACCCAAAATTAAAAAACTGCTCCATTGTAGAAAGCAACCTCACTTTCAAATCTAACGACGTCCTCCATTCCGCCGCACATTTACAGCTAGTCATTGTATTACAATTAAGCAATCATGGCGCTCGATGGTTGCCTTAATTTTAAATTGTGATTAAAAGCTTTAGAATATCACCACACACTATTTTGTTTAATAGCGAAAAACCTCTGTTTTCAATGTAGGGTTTTTATTGCTTTAAAAAAAGCTAATGTGGAAAAATGATCTAACGTTAATATTAACAAAAATCAATTTGTTCTACATAGGGCCAAACAAAATTAGAAACGAAA
>JAWQRJ010003851.1:0-11606 GCA_033557515.1 Diorygopyx duplodentatus
TGTCCGTTTTGTGCAATCAACATTTAATGCCCATAACATTTGAAAGGAGATATTTCTAACATCTCCGTTTTTACGTAGATCTTAGAGATGTTACGTAAAACAGCACTACCTAATACGACATGCTCCCTGGACAGGCCAGGCGCCACTAACCTGCCGTAACGCCCCACTACGTATTGAAGAATTTGGGCGCGGGTTAAGTTACGGTGGGGCGGACACGCGCATGGCAATGACCGTTCTAATGGTACGGCTATATTTACCAGCACCGTATATATATATGTATATATATATATATATATATATATAGAAATATGCTGATTTCTGAATAATTCAAAATTTATTGGGAATCTACTTTTTCTTATGAATCCCATCCAATCCAAACCTTCCTAACGTAATAAAGTGATTTTAAATTGGCAAATCGACAGGAAAGAAAAAATTACTAGTTTCTTTTATGAAGTGCTTTTCAAGAAATATAAAGCTGACGCCTTCAATATGCTCATCCAATACGTTGTAAGTTTATTGAGACATCAATTAATTTTTATAAGCTCACATTGCAGCCTCGTATAATTTTGTGGACACAAAAAGCTTCATTAGCTAATTTCACTGCTAATTTATTGATGTCTTTAGTTTTTTATGAATACCATCCGGTGGAATGCTGTTATCAACTTTTTATCATACCGAAACATCAGTTGATGTCTTTGCATTATCTTCTATACTTCGTCCATGGTAATGGTAATCGGCTTTTTAGTTCGCTAGAACGTCGCTTCGAGTTGGTAAGCCCCATAGGAGTTTTCTGGAGCTAGTTTCGTACTCGTCCGGTTAGGTTAGAAACAATCTAAAAAGCAAATGGAGTGAAAGGCGCCATAAATCAATGAGGGCGTCTTATATATATAACACAAATGGGGCTTGAATGGGTCCTTAAACAAGTGAGCCAGTATTTATCGGATAAGTAACTGGACGGTAGCGCCCCCTTTTTTTAGAAATTTTAAAAGGTGTAACGTATATACACTTCAGCTATATCCTTTACGCTCATTCATCAGAAACCCCCGTCCCACGCTTCTCTAAATATAACCAAAACTATTTTCGACTTCATGCTTTTACTTAACGATACCGAAATAGTGAAGACTCAACGGGGATTGCCGGAGTCTTAACATTCCTCGCAACATCAGTTGGACGTTTAAGATCGTCAAGAACTTCGATTGATTTTTATAAACGTGCTTTGGTAACTCCGACCCGCGGTTGGTTAACAAAAGCGCACACACATCCACACACCGGGCGGCAAAAAAAGCGAAAACAAAACAAAACCATACTTTAATTAGGCGACATTCCGGGCTACTCATTCCCACGTAGTGAAATAAAAGCAAGCCATGAGCGCCCGAGCGGCAAAAAGAAGGTCTAGAGAACTCAACCCGGTCCGGTCTAGACGGCCGGACGAAAAAATGGAACGTCGCCCGATATATAAATTATTGATGGCCGGTGCTGCCATCTAAGGCGGGCCCCGTTCCCTCTCTTTTTTATATTAAATATAGTTATGGAAAGGGTCCCCACCACGCCGTGCCCTTATCCGGGCCGCGCAAAAAGCCGAGCGCGACGCTGAAGACATACCTCAAAGGGTATTACGCAGCAAATATCTTCGTCTTTTCACGATCAGCCGATGCTAACAATGTACTCGTCCAACTTGTTGGAAATCCGCATAGACATCAACTAATTTGCAGATACTTACTTTCCCCCCATTTTTTTTTAGGGGGGAAACTGGGATGTCCCATCTCAAAACGTAAGTCACGCAATAAATAAAGTTGATTATCGTAATGTACCCATGCAACTCGTTACGAATTCGCTTAAACATCAATTAATTATCTTCGATGTCATCTTCAGGAATTTGGAGGAAAACTGGGATTTGCCATCTCGAAAGGTGGTTTGCGCGAAATATAAAGTTGTTATCTCCTATGTACCCGCTTAGTATGTTGTAAGTGCGCTTAGACATCAATTAATTTTGAGAAATCGACATCGACAAAGCTCATAGGGGAGGCTTGTCATCAACTTGGGAAATTAATTGATGTCCCTGCGGATTTGTTATCAGCTGTATGGGTACTTCGCAATCGGCGACTTTTTATTTCAATTAAACACTGTTTTGAGGTGGGAAACTTCACTCAATTTTCCAAGTTTTATTGGTTTTGATCATGCACGCATGGGAAAGCACCAACGTGATCTTCTCGTTTTTCGGATATCGGATTACGTGCGTTCGTGGCTGGGCCGGTCGCGTGAAGCCCAGGTTCTTCAGGGGTCCCGCGGGTCGTGGCGGGAAAGACGAACAAAACGAAGTTGATTAGAGAAACGGAGTACATAAATCTGCATTTAATAAAGCCATACATCGTGCAGCGCTGCGGAATGAACTGGCGTGGTGGTGCCGCGAGTATAACTCTTCGGACAAAGCCTATATACATATCATTGCGATGCAGCGCAGGCCTCCGCATGATTTACTCGCAACCGCACGAGATATACACGCATTCTATATTAATGCCTGATCCGCTTTTTCGACCATAAACAATTTCTTTTCGGCGTCGTTTTTTGCACTCGCCCCACCACCACCACCTATACCCCCCTCCCGCCCCTGGAAACCCGGCCACGCGGGGATTAATTTTCCGGGTGGGATTAAATAAACACAACGTTCGCCGGTCGTATTTCAGAGGGCGGCTGCTGTTGGGCGCGCTAGTGTGTTGCGGAGCTTTGATATACTCCCCCACGGCTCCAAATTACGACCCTGCGGTGTTGGTTGCCGTTTCTCATTTCGGGAACAGCGGCAAACAGCCCCCGACTTGCGTCGGGGGTCGGACGCCACTGCTTATTACTGCGGACCGCCGCGTGAAACGTGATTATGAATACTACTGAGGATGTAACACGACGCTCAGGTAAACTTGCCCCGCACGTACGCCACTCCTACGGAGCCGGGAGGGGCCTGTTAACCATCCCCGAGTGGGCTCCTACGGGATTTGCCAATTCAAAGCGAAGTTCTAGCGAGTTAAAAAGTCGATAAACACATTCCACTGGATGGAGTCCATAAGAAATCGTGAAGACATCAAGTAATTTTGAATGTTATAATCAAGCCATATTGCCATTTTTTCTACTTTACGAAAATTTGCCAACTCAAAATAATGTGTTGGTGAGTTAAAAAGTCGATAAACGCATTCCACTGGATGCAGTCTATTAGAAAACGCATACACATCCAGCAATTTTTGATGTTGTGCCCAAGCCCTATAAAGGAATTTGCTAATTTTGCCACTTTACGAAAATTTGCCATTTGAAAATAAAAAAAATTTTAATGTTTAAAAGTTGATAATTATGTTCTACTGGACGGATTCTTTTGGAAAATGGGAAGACATCAAGTATTTTTTGATGTTGTACCTTAGCACTATAAGGTACAACACCCCCAGTTGACAAATATTATTAATTTTTAATTGTGCGAGAGTTTACGTATTCAAAACAGCGTTAGAACAATTTAAAAGGGCGATAAATACCTTTCAACTTCTGATTAATCATAACAAATACCTGACTTAGAATCCGAAGAGAGAATGATATACCTATGTCCAAATATGACCACCAGTAAATTAAAGGGAACAACATTACCATCACTTCTGTCCTTGTAATATTCCCCTGGCGATAAATCAGAACTTACAGTCTCTATTTAGCCATTTGCATATATGGGAAAGGCAAATGCTGCTTCCAGAAAAGGTAAAAACAATCGGTATTATACGCCAACCCATACGTTGGCGACGGAAAAAAATCGTGGAAAGCGATACGGCTACTAGATAAAGAAAACGAGTCGCTGGAATTGAATCTCGCGAGAGCTTATTTTAATCAGATTGCCGACGTTATCTCCCCGAAAGAGGCGGAAATCTTCCTTTCTATCCCCACTTTACCCCTATTTATTTACCCTTTCCTTAGGGTCCTTATTTACGATCCATTCCCAAATTTCCTCCTGTTTTTCTGTTCACCCACGTAGCGAACTGTTTAGTTTGATTGGAAATGTCGGGACGTTTGCATTTCATTTGCCACCAAAAAACGGCCCCATTCCTATCCATAGGGGTGCTGAAAATCCAAACGGACAAAAATATTGATGTCTTCCCATGCATCCAAAATAAATATTCCCGTACCATTAGCACCGTCATTGCCATGCGCGTGTCCGCCCCTACCTATTTAGTGCCACCAATACAATACAGTGGTTAACTTTTTAGTTTCGAGGAAATATGTTTTTGTGGTGTAAAATCCCATTTGAGTGACCAAAAAGGGTGTCCTGCAGCGCCCGTAGGGGTTGT
Organism: Diorygopyx duplodentatus; assembly: GCA_033557515.1. Lineage (NCBI taxonomy): Eukaryota > Metazoa > Arthropoda > Insecta > Coleoptera > Scarabaeidae > Diorygopyx > Diorygopyx duplodentatus. Next base: position 4,311 of record JAWQRJ010003851.1, read on the forward strand.
TGCGTTGACCCCAACCTAACCTTCGGCCTTCCGTCCTGTTGTAATTTCCGCATAGATAACTGGCCTTCCTGGTTGTAAACAACGGGAGAGCGGTCGGCAAAAAAGGACAACGATTTCGCGGTTAACCAATAAAGATCGTATAAATCGCCGACCACGCCCCCATTACGTTATTTAGCGGACGACGCCTCTCATCATCATAGCTAATGCTATTAAAGCTCCTAAAATTATGAGTTATGGCGCGCATAAATCCGAACAGTGGTATCGCTTGGCGTCGTGGTGGGGGCAGCACTTTGTCATCATTAGGATGCGGCCCGGAGGGAGGGCGGGAGGGGGATCGGGGGGAACCGGTCCAGAGCGATAAAGCCCGGTATTTGTTTCCCCCGTTTTTGTTATTATTGGTTTGCGAAACTTCCCATAATCTTGATTTATACAAACGCTTTATCTCTACCCTCCTTTTTCTTTGTTGCAGGTAAGAACCACCACCTACTTGACTTCGCGGGGACTGGTCGTAAGTAAAACTAGCTATAGACGTTGCGGTAGAATTTAGAGAACTCCGGAATACGTAATGAGGAACAGGTAGAGTGGAGGTAAACGCGACGTAGCGTGCGTCGCCGTTTTCCCCCCTGTATGCCATTGCCGAGTATTTTAGAAATTGATTTTCGTGAAACAATTGATGTCTTCGTGAATTCACGATGGGTTGGGGGAACACAATAAGCTTTATTTTAAACAAATGGTTGAGGTGGCAAATCCCATTTTCTCCCCTTCCCAAAAAATTGTAGCATAAGAAGGGGTGATTTCAAACTTTTTGGCTTCCTCAATCACCTCTTTAAGATCAAATCCTACCATTTTCGATGGAAAATAGTAACACAAAAAAATCAATGGATGTCTCCTCATTTTCTGATACTATTCATCCAGTGGAAGCGGAAAATCGCCTTTTTATTTCCACGAACCATCGTTTTCCAAAGGCAAATCCCAAAGTTTCCGCAATCCGTCGTGCCTTATCGCAGCGCCCGCGAGCGCCGGAAAATCTGCGTCCCCCCCACGAAACGAAAGCAACTGCAGTTTCCATCTTAGAAAGCGGGACTTTATCGCCAGATCCGAGATTAGAGTCTTAATTGTGCGAAATCCGGGACTGCCCGTGGGGCGGGTGGCTTGATTTAGGGGCCGGCGGCGCGGTCGCGTTCGGTTAGGTAACATCTGAGGCGGCCGCGGACGCGGGGCGCGAGGCGCTACGGAGAAACTGCTCCTTCGAAATTATGTACGAGGCTCTGGGAGCAATATATCTGCGACGGTACGTGCCAGACGGAGGGCGGCGGGCATTATGCGCGGGGGGACGCCGGGGCGGACGGGGGCGGCGCGGCGGACTCGGGCTCTCCCCAGGCGGTCGTGCTACGCGAACTAGACTCCCCTCGTCCAACAACGGAAACCGATATTAACCAATAATAATCGATGTTTACTGCAATTAAGGTGCTGGAGAAGTTTATTATCTGGAAAGTACTGATGTCTCTTCATTTTCTTATTAAAGACAACGGGCACAATGGGAAGACCGGCTTTTAAATTCCGGCAATTGTCGTTTTGAGGTGGCAAATTCGTCATTTTTAGTATGGGGGAGGTTGAGGTTTGATCAACTTTGTAAATGAATTGATGTCTAACTATTTTGGGGTAGTATTGGATGAGTACAATGTCTTTGTAAACTTTTTAACTCGATCAAATCTCGTTTTTAGATGGCAAATCCAGATTGATGTCCAGTTTTGAAAATCAATTAATCTCTACTTACTATCTGGAAAGTATTGATTTTTCTTCATTTTCTTATTAAAGACAATCGGAAACAAGCTTTCAATTACGATCAAGTGTCTTTTTGGGGTGGTAAATCTGCATTTGTAGTATCGGGGGAGGGGGAGGGGGGGAGTTTGATTATCAAGTTAGCAAATTAATTGATGTCTAATCATATTCGGATAACCGTGGGTGGATACAAGGTCTTTGTAAACTTTTTAAGTGGGTGAAACGTCGTTTTTAGATGGCAAATCCCGCGTTTCTACCTCCAATTCGGCATTCATTGATGAAATTACCGGAGAATTCGTCCGGTCAGCTCGGGAGAAGCGGTCGCAGACTGGAAATATTAAATCACTTGGTGGCTCGTGCTCGGGGCGCGGGACGAAGGGGGGGCTTGATCGCGAGATTTAAGGCGGCCGCGCAGCGCATTGGTCAACGCACTCTTCTGCGGGTCTCTCCTCTGGTCTCTAGACGTCTCTATCCCGGCACGATCGGGTAAAAACGGCCAAAACGGCGGTCGGCCCCGTCGAAAACCCGTTCTTCTCACCACTGCACGAGGATGATGGATGTCCGGCCGGCGCGCAGGACCGGATTCCGCGGGCCCCCCTCGGCCCCCTTGTCCCACGTCTCGCCCACGGTTCCTTTCTTTCGCGAGATGACGGATTAAGGTGAAAAAAAATTCTTTGGGGGGGTTTGGGGAATTTACCCCAACTTACAAAACTAAATGATGTCTATAGTTTTTCGCGGGCATTAAACCCAGCGCAATACGAATAACAGCTTTTTATTTCGATCCCTTTAGGGTAATAACAATAAAAATGTACTGCCTTAATTCAATTATTGGCTTGCGGGCGACCTCACTTTGCGGGGACCATTAGCTAAATGAAAATAAGGAGCGGGGAGGGTGTACAGGCAAATTGGGACGACTTACGCAGTCGCCGCGAACACGCACAATATACGCTGGTAATTACGAAGTTATCGGGCATCTGAATCTGGTGGATGTCGACAAGGCTCGGTCGAATATCTGACCGGGATTTCATTCACCTTATGCGGCTCGCGTAATTGGAGCCGGTAATCCGATAGCGGGGGCCGATAACTCCGGCAACCGGGGCTTATCGATCGAATGGGCTGTGGGAAATGCGAGGAGCGCGCTCCGGTGCACCAAAAATCAGATTTGCCTTTTCGACGGGGGTGCCTGAAACCAAACATACATCTATCAAGCTTTTTTTTCCTCTGGGATTTGCCATCTAAAACAGTTAGTTTTCCGCAATTAAAAGTTGAGAAGCTTCTTGTGCCCATCCAAGGGAACCTAAATCAACCGAGACATCAATAGAAACGCTCAAAAAAAAAATCCACCGACCCCCATCGAAATCGCGCACTTCTCGATCGGCGCAGTTTGCGACCGTCAGCTCGACCCGTTCGAGATCGCCGGCTTCAAGTTCCCAACCGCGAAATCCCCCTTTGTTTAGAGTCCCCGGGCCCTCCCGCCGCAATCTAATGAGGTAGTAATGTGTCAGGCGTTTATATTGCGCCATACATTGCGGCCCCCGGGTCGGATTGCGCTAATCTGATAGAATTACACACGCCGTAACTCGGGCGGCGGCGACCCGTAAGCCGCCCGAAAATCCCGCCCCCATTGTCTCTTCGCGAACGTGCACTATTTTCCGGGCACTAATCTCTCCGTGCGGACCGGTTTTTCTGCACGCGCCATAGGATTTTGTTCGTTAGGGGGTTAATTTTTTTTTTCGGGGACGTCGGGAAATATTTAAAACTGCGGTTTTTGACGATGTTAGAAAATTGGGTTAGTTATGGTGGTGTGTGGTTTGGATAGATAGTGTAATTTTGATGGAGTAGGATACTATTGTCAACTTTTTAATTCATCGTTTTTAAAAATTAATTGATGTCTGCATATTTTTGTATGCACATGATCGATCCAGCAGATAATAACTATCAACTTTTTAATTTAATCAAATAAAGCATTGAGATGGCAAAACATATTTGTTTCATTTATAGGAACATCGTTTTTTGTCGATTTTAAAAATTTATTGATGTGTGCACATTTTTGTATGCACATGTTCTAGCGGATCATAAGTATCAACTTTTTAATTTTATCAAGTAAAGCTTTGAGGTTGCAAAACATGCCTGTTTTCTTTATTGGAACATCGTTTTTAAAAATTAATTGATGTCTGCATGTTTTTGTATGCTCATCATCCAGCAGATAATAACTATCAACTTTTTAATTTAATCAAATAAAGCATTGAGATGGCAAAACATATTTGTTTCATTTATAGGAACATAGTTTTTTGTCGATTTTAAAAATTAATTGATGTCTGCATATTTTTGTATGGACATGATCCAGCAGATAATAACTATCAACTTTTTAATTTAATCAAATAAAGCATTGAGATGGCAAAACATTTGTTTCATTTATAGGAACATCGTTTTTTGTCGATTTTAAAAAATTGTTTGATGTGTGCACATTTTTGTATGCACATGATCCAGCGGATCATAACTATTAACTTTTTAATTTTATCAAGTAAAGCTTTGAGGTTGCAAAACATGTCTGTTCCCTTTATTGGAACGTCGTTTTTTTGTCGTTTTTAAAAATTAATTGTCTGCATGTTTTTGTATGCACATGATCCAGCAGATCATAATTATCAACTTTTTAGTTCGGTCAAGTAATATTTTGAGTAGGCGGTTTTTGTTCGTTTGGTGGGGACATTTTTTTTACGTAGACACCGCGTTCCCAATAGAAATTTAGTTTAGTCACGGTGTGTTTTGTAGTGTTATCCCGTGCGTGATGTCGTTAATTTAAAATTTGGTTCGCTTTGAGATAGTTTTTTGTTCGCAGGGGGCGTATACGGAGGTAAGAAGATGTCAGGGCCGGGTCGGGAGGGGCGTAGAGAGAGAGGCGAGCGCGGGGACGCGCGGAATATGTAGAAAATACTGTTCTTCTCCCGAAGACCGAGCGGACGACTGACTCTCCACGCCTTACGTTCTTTGACCGCAAGGCACATAAATCACGGCCGCCTCTTTTTCTTTTGCTCCGTCTCTGGTAATTCGAGGTGGCCGTTTATCACGCCCTGGGCCACGCAGCCGTCTTCAAATTCTAATGCTCGTAAACACGGACCGAGGTTTCCCCGAAAGAATGGCGCGGTTTGTCACTTTCAGTTTAATTTTGATTTATTACGGATCTGATAATTTTTTTCACGTTTCTGATAGTATATGCGGAAATAAGTAACGGTAACAATGGTAATGGGGAAATTGAATGAAAACCAGGTAACAAAAGAAGTGCGGCTGTCAGTTAAGGCGAGGAGGTCATTTTGCATAATGGGTAATTATGTAGGATGCCGTACCCAATGATGTACCTTCAACCTGTTATTGGCAGAAACGGTTGCCGCCTTAATTTGAATGGGTCTGAATTTTTAACGGTCAGCGTTTTGCCGAATAGTACCTTTCGCACCTTAATTACCATGAAAGCCTCTCAGCGCATATTTCCCATAAACAAAAAGTTGAGAAGCTTGATGCACGCATCCAATTGAATACCCATACAATTTCAAATCGAGGAAAAGTGATTATAAACATCCTTTTTGTTTCTTTGATACCCATAAACTATCACCTTGAGGAGCGCTTACAACCCGCTCTTAACGCCTCCATTAAACACCTGCACCCAGAAATTAACGATATCTTCGCAACTTGATCATTTTGTCCGCAATCCTCATTAACTTTGGGATACCACGGCAGCAGACATAGATTCAATGCGGTGATAGAGAGACACCAAACCCTGATGATGTTGTACTTTGCCTTTTCCTTGCCAGCGAGAGCACCGCACAGTATGCAATGCAAAAACGGGCGAATCGAGATAGGCGACTATCAGCAGAACAATCTCTTGTTCCCAGGATAGTCCTCGCCGGCCACGGTCATCCATCAACCAAGGAAAACCTGGTTACGCAACCGAAGACCCTAATGATATATGGCCGTGACGTTACACCGTTTCCTCAGGTCTGTTTTTTAACTTAAAGTTTTTTTAAAATGATAAATTTAATGATGCCTTTTTTATTTGGATGGGTACATCACGACTATAAACTTTTTACCACCTCCCCCGAACGTTTTCAATTGGCAAATCCCACTTTTCCACGCCAGCAATAAGAGCAACCGCGCGCAGGAACCCCACCGCTGACTTACGACGCCAACTTATATACCTGTAAGGGATATTCAGCCCTAATGTATGCTAACTGCGGAACTTCGGGGTCGGATGATGCACTTTTGCCGGCGTAGAATCCGGGATCGGCGGCAACGTCTCGTCTGCTAGTTGGGCAAGTCGTTCCGTCCATCTGACTCCCCGGGAAGGGCTTAAGGGCGCAAAAAGAAACGACGAAAATACAATATTTATTCCGAGCTTCACGCAAATACCGTCGTAACTCACCGGCGTCCCGCCGCCCCCAGATCCCCGCCGGGTGGCGGGTGGAGGCCATTTGATCAATATCTTTTGTTATAGCGGAAGCGGTACATACGAAAAAAACTTTCAGGTTTGGAAACGACCTTCGCAGGCGGACTGAAATCCTTTAAACGCGATTTGCCATCTCGCGGAGTTATCGGATCAGGATAAAAAGTCGATGGTCGCTTTGTGCTGCTTCGAATGTATACGAAAGCGAAGAGACATCAATTAGTTTTGAAAGTTGAAGATTGGGGTTGCTTTTGCATTTTTGTGAAAACTGAGAGCGTATGGGTTGATCTGTATTTAGCTGGATGGGTACGTTATGCTTCCTAACCTTTTGTTCAGAAAATTAATTGTCTTATGTGGAAATTCCTGATGAAATGATATCTAAGAAGGTGCAAAGATGATATATCAATTATCAATTGGTGCGCATAGTTGAAGTTTAGGTTTTAAACGAGTTTTGCCATCTCAGAGAGCTATTATAAAAAATAAAAAGTTGATAATCGTTTTGTACGTACGGCTTTGAATGTATAGCAAATTGAAGAGATTTTTTTTCAAATCTAAACAAGGAAGGTTGTGGCTGTCGACTTTTGTTTGGTAGAAAATCTTGGGGAATTGCACCTTTACTTTTGCGCATAGTGTCGATAAATGTAATCTTCTTTTGTAGGAGATACGTGGCAAGAAAGAAAATGGCAAGTACTTACTGCATTACATTGTATGCAGTTAAGACAACAAAGCCATAAAGCGAATAGTCTGTTATGTTCCTTTATGATTTTCTTTTACTCTTCGGTTACCTTCGTGTTTTTAAACCAGCACGCTTCTTACATCTTACAAGGGAAGTGTCACAAGTGTCACACACCGATTTCGATGCTATTTGGTACAGGGATAGAATGGATAAAAATAAGGTTTACGTATGTTTTTATACGTGCCCTAAAAGCCCCTGGGGCGAGTAATAAGGGTTGCAAATTGAGGGAATTTTTTTTTATTTCCTTTTATTTCCTCTTTAAATGCAAACTGATATTAATTTTTGAAGACCTTTCTTTTAATATATCACACATATACTAGCAGGTTGAAAGGGGTAAACTACC
>JAWQRJ010003852.1:0-11606 GCA_033557515.1 Diorygopyx duplodentatus
GTGGAAAGCCCAATATTAATGCTATATAAAATACAGTTTTCGTTTGCCGAATTTTCACGCCATCAGATAGCAATTACGCTAATTATAACACCCAGCACAACTTGCCTTTTTCTTAGTTTATTCTGAAAATTGGGCGAGGGGAAATGGAAATTCTAGGTATCGTTTTAATCTTTTCGTCGTCGAATTTTCAAGCGATAGGTAGCAATTAATTACTAATAACCTGAAATAATTCACTTCAGACAAATAGCGCATATTATGCCTATTAAATTCACTTGTGTTCGTAAATATAGCTTCGTTCGAAAACATCAAATTGGACAAAAACAAAAGATTTACCTCTAGATATTTCGCATCCAATTACAAAAGTTAACACGATTTAAGTGATAATTTCAGCGAAAGTCTTGATGTATGGACATATGATAGGGATGAAATTTGAATTTATGTAAAATATTTATTACTAGGGTCGGTATCTTTATTTAAATAAATATTTTCGTAATTAAATAAATATTTAGCGATTTTTGACGATAAATAGATCCATTTTTTTTAGAAAAATAAACAAATTCTTTCTCATTTAATCTAAATATAATTAAATATTTTTCTAATTCTCTTAAAAAGAAGACGAGAATATAAATGGAAATACAATTTCCCAATAAAATTTTGAGGATCACAAGTGCTTTGGAAGAAATACTATCATTCCACTTGAAGCTTAAATCATGTCCAGGTAAATTCGGACAAAAAAAATAACCGAAAATTTGAAGAGGTACTAAACAATAAAGGACTATAAAATTTTACTATGCATCAAAAACTAAGAAACAAAGAAAATGGAGATTTTGAAGTATTATTAAACGCTTTGAGCTCTTCAGATATTTCGAAATTTAAATATGCGTAAATTTAAATATACTCGGCAACATCAGTTGCAGAGTTCCGTTGTAAAACCGTCCAACATTGCGCATCTTATACAGTTTATTTTTATAGATGCATCGAGTGGATGGCACAAGATAGCATGGGCCTTTTTAAAACTCGTAGCAGGCGATGGTAGCACCAACACAAACAAAAAATTACGTCTCCAGCTTTACAAACCAGGACAAACCAAAAAGGGAAATTTTTGTCCTGTTTACGATTGGTGGAAACAACAAAGAAATAAGTACCCATCGACTTTATACGTCACAATCAAAGAAAGTCTTTCCCCTGCAACTCTAGTGGAAACGTTTCGTTCGAAAACGCCATTAGAAAAAGAGGTCGCGTGCAAATTCAACGATGGAGAAGAAATTAAGAGAATCCAAGTTGAACTAACGGAAGACGACAAGCAAAAAGTGGAGGACGTGTTAGCAAATTTACAAGAGAAAATGCTTAAGCTACCGAATAAGTTACATGCAGAACTTAACAGTGGCGAGGAAGGTTGTTTTGCCTTAAAATTTGGCAATACGGGTAAATATTTAGCTTGCGCGGTTCTGTCCAAGGAAGGTTACACATTAATTGTCTATTTGATGCCTGACTTGGAAGAGTTTTTCAAATTGAGTTCACATCAAGGATTAATTTACAACATCACTTTTTCGAAAGATGACAGCTTGGTTCTAGCTTCATCGGCAGATGCTACGGTGTCGATTTGGGATTTAAATCAAGTTAAATTCTTGCAGGTTTGTAAACTTTGTATCTACTCTTTATAAAAATTCATTCTTATTATAATCAACCTTGAAGTGGTTTTTAATTGCAACATAATATTGCTACGTTTAAATTTTGACAAAATTGGGAAATTTACTATAATGATCTTGCAAAGGGAATTACAAATGGAAAACATGGAAGGTTCTAATGACAGCTTTTTGTGCAGAATCTATTGGCGTAGTGAGTTTTTAAGTTTCTATTTAAATAACTTTTAACATTTTAGATGCTGCCACATCCTTCTTTTGTATACTGGTGTGAAGTAGCTCAAAGTTTTGTTATCACTGGGTGCTATGACAAAATCGTTCGAATATGGTGCCTGAGTGAAAATTCAACATGGGAATTATTTGAAGAACTTGAAGGGCATATAGGATATATAACATGTGCGTGTATTAACTCAAATGCTTCACGTGTTTATACTTCGGATTCAAAGGGAATTATAATCTGCTGGAAGAAGATAAATGAAAATTGGAGTTTACACAGGTTAGCTTTATGTATAAGTTTATGTATTAAGTTTTATATAGATATTCTTTCTTAGAAAAATTGTATTGGTAGAACTTAAAAACACAATTATTAACCAAATTATCTTACACAAAAAGGAAAAAAGGTTAATAGTTCATGCAAGAGACAGCATTTTAAGGATTTTAGATATCAAAAATGAATGCATTATTCATTGGTTAGAAGGAGGAGTTAACAACAGGTAACGAGGTACAAATATTCTCCAGCCACTTTTAATTGTTTGCTTTAGGGTTCGAACAATGTGTTGCCTCTCACACTGTAACACTTATGTGTTTTGTGGATCAGAATCTGGAAACATAAATGTTTGGAATATAGAAAATGGTAAAATGACAGCCATTTACGATGCTTACACCAAATTCTCAGTAAAAGACTTACCTGTACATTCGTTGGATTTTTGCCCAAAGTCAAAAATGATGGCACTTTCACACTTTGGACATAAAATCTCAATTATTGTATATCGTTTCGATCCCGTAGCCACAGATGTTGATATGAAAACTTTTGATGTGCAAAGGAAATGGAAAACAGTTGCTCAAAGTGTCATCCAAAAAAGCAGATTTAAGAGATCCGTTGACAGCAATTGTAATGAAGAGACAAAGGTTAATTTGAAAGATATATTGGATAAAATAGATAAGATTATTACTTAGTAAAAGAGTATATTAATTGCAAAATGTATATTTTGTAGGTGAATATAATTATTTTTATAAATACGTATATAGAATATTTTTTATAATAAATATATAACTTTATAGATCTGCCCTCTTCCAGATTATCACCAAACCTTCTAAATCACTTGTAGCCAGTAAAGATTCATTATAGTTAAATGTGATTCCCAGTACAGGACTTGAGTGACCTTGCAAAGTGTTGACACAAGATCTTGCACCATGTTTCTCAATATCAATAAAATATATGCTTCCATCATCACTACCTGTGACTGGAAACAGGAAAACAGCTATTAGCAAGGAAGCATTAAAAAAGAAGAATCCAGGAATAAATATCGAAACACTCAATAAGCAAAAGGAAAAGCAGAGACAAAGTTATTGAGGATGTATGATATGAACTGAGGGAAGATAATAATAACGGCAGCAGATGAAACATTAAAATTATCTGGGAAAAGGTGCAGAGATGAAACTGAGGTTTGACGTCGAGTGTAAGGAAAGAATATGGCAAAAAAACAAGCAAGAAAGAAAAGGCTAACAAAACAAGAAATACGTACCAACGCAAGCGCCTTGTCGGAAAGACATGATCGGACAAAACGTTGACTTAATGGAATGTTTCGTGTGTCTATTTGGAAAACGACGCTTCAACGATAACGTACCTTCAAAATCCACAATGCTAAAACGTAAATGTATTCGTATCAATGTGTTTGCTATGTTATCTTTTCACAGTTGCATGTACGTACTTGTACAAACACAGCGAATTATTAGACGAGTTCACAAGAAGTAATGGATCTCGAGCTTCTCTGCTAATCCATGCTCTGTAACTTAGGCTGGTAATAGAGCACGGCATGCCCATGTTTAATCTGCGAGTTCGACATAATTGCCCGCTTATATCACACAAAATTGAAACAATTTCTCCCTAAAAAAAAAAAGTGTAAGCATGTTTTCCGTTACCTCTTATTTCCTGCCGAGAGTGGCTGTGAAAATTTGAAATCCTGGCAATGAGCAACAATTTAACAGTTGCATAGATTACATATAAAATGAAACATGTCCACCATGACATAAAAAAAGTTGATATTAGAGCCTACCTTGTCATTTCCTGCCCATAATGTTTTACCATTTGCATCCGAGGCTAAACTGAAAACGTGTCCTGTTACTCGACAAATGTTCTTCATAAATCTACCAGTGGAAACGTTCGCGATGCGTACTTCTCCGCGACTGTTTCCTGTCTACGTTAATAACTTATAATTAAATATCGAAAAAAAATATAAAAAATTTCTTACAATCAGCAGATTGTTGTTGACTGGCTGAAATAGGCAGCATAAGATGTGTGAAGAATTAGGATCTTGTACAGTGCGCAAACACGAATAGTCCTCCACTTTCCAAACTTTGACTGTTCCATCTAAGGAGGAGCTGGCTATTAAATCGTTATTAGCTGACCAATCAAAACCTAAGGTAAATAAAGTATTAAAATAAAGCTTTTTAGAGCTGTAATAAATAGTACCTGTCACGGCTTTTGTATGTCCTTTTAAAATTGCTACTACTGAAGGAGGCGAACTTGTTACATTGCATACCGATAATGTGCAGTCTACAGAAGAACAACAAAGAAGCGATTGATCATTATTAGCAAATTTGACCATTGTCACTGGTTCATTGTGCTGTAAACAATACACATAATTTTTATGGTATAAATTCATCAAGGAAAATACAATGATTGACTACTCATTATTAAATAACAATTCTAATGGAAATGATTCCAGTTGAGTGGCTACTAAATTTTAAAAAGAAAATGCTCAATCTTTCTTTCAATTTGTTCTCTAAATGACAAATAAATAATTTGAAAACGTAATGCATAAACAAATATTTTCACAAATTAGTGTTTTATTTTCACATTCAACCCTGTTGTTTATTTATCTAAAGAAGAAACTAAAATAAGATTTTCTCATTATTGAAATGTAGGGTATTGCAATTTTGATATTTTGCAATAACTTAAAATGTAGTGACAATATCCATAAGTAAGACATTTGAGGATCTGCACAAGATGTGCTCTAATTTTTTAACCCTTTAAGCATACAACTCTTTTGATCAATGATTATGAATTACTTTGAAGAAAAAAGGTATTCTTATGATAACTCATTTGAATATAACCATGCACAGTTAATTCTTATCATAATTAGCCTTGATTCTGCAACATGCAGAGTATTCGAAATATTAATTTAGCAGACTGAATACTGAAAAACATACACTTCATATGGCTGTTTTATGGGAATAAGGATGGAAAGAGTTGCAAGGAATAATTGAGGAAATATTTGTCGGTCTTCTGTATATGTCATAGGAAGGTATGTTATTTATGTTAGTGATATTCAGGAGGTTTATTTGTTTGTTCTGTTCAATTGATGGCCAAGATCCAAGATTTGTTTGATTGCTATTCCATATGCAGAAAACGTCGTCGGCATGTCGCATTCCATAATCCATTTGATTATGTTTTTCTCGAAAGGGTTGGAAGAGTTCATTAGGAAATTTTCATCAAGCTGGTTATACCTCCGATTATACCGGAAGTACGTGCCAACTTGCTTATTTTAAATGGAACACCCCGTATTTTATTACATTTTTTGATTCTGCGCAAGATTCTAGACATATTTCGTGTATCATGTCTTATACCTAAATCTAAGCGTTTTTGACATATTCAATTTTTTATGTTAAAAATAACGTTTGCAGGCCCTAAAATAATTATCAATTTTTCCTATAAGGAAGCCTTTATTATTTAATTTGGGTTGGTTTCCTTGTTGAAAAGGATCTACTTTAATAGATTTTTTATAACATTTTGATAACTATTAGTACAGGGTGTTCAAAAAATAAGATTAAATATGAAATTGAGAGATCTGCCAAAAATCAATATTTTCAAATGGAAACCCCCAAATTTTATAATTTTATCTTATTTAGTATTATAAATTGCCAATTTAATATTTTTATATGGCGATTTATCTGCGGATTTTAAGTTCAGTTACTCTTAGTCGGCTATGACGGCGTGGAAAACAATAGAACGCTAAATAAATGTAAAAGCTGTCACTTGTCATTTTAAAATCAATAATAATCATGCCGGGGCGCTTAAATTATACAAACGAAGATTATTTAAACTTATTTATTGTTTATGGAGAATGTGATGATCTTGAGTGTAATAACATCGTCTCTTAAAGTGCATTTCCTGCACTCACACCTGGACTTCTTCCCTGAAAATTTAGGAGTAGTTTCAGATAAACACGGGGAACGGTTCCATCAAGATATCATTAAGTTCAAGAGAAGATTTCCAGGGAAGTGGAATGCGAGCATGTTGGCAGAGTACTGTTGGTCTTTGGTACGAGAAACTTCTACTTCAGGGTACAAAAGGAAAGCAAGTATCAAATTAAAGCACTTATCTTATTTATTTATTATTCTTTACATTTATTATTTTGCTTTTTACATTTATTATTTTGCTTTTTATTTATTATTCTGTACAACTAAAAGAATCCTTTTCACCCCTCCAAATCAAATTCGTGGCCATAAAATGATTATTGAAAAATAAAAATATTAGGGGGCTCCTCCGAAAACGGTGGGTGATGGGGAAAAACGGGGGTTATATTCGGATTCGGGAAGTCATTTTACATAAGAATCAGCAGGAATGATGTCAGGGCTGGAACAAAACATTTTTTTTTGCAGACCAGTGTAATTAATTGGTAGGCAACCTAATTTACAACAAATGAATGTATTGTCCAAGGATCGCTTTTGCGGCAAGCGAGCTCGAAAAAACTTAGAATAATCGAGAAAAGAGAATACATTTTAGGTATAGGGAAACCTAATGCCGTTTAACAATGATTTTAATTCTTCTAATTTTCTACATTCCTTAATATAAAAATAATTGGTATGTGCCATGTAAAAAAACTTCACTTTTTGTCATTTAAACTTTTCTTATTTCAAAATTCAATTGTGTAAAGAATGTATGTAAGAATGTCTCGCCGGGTGTATTTCTGAAAAGTTCAATGTCTCAGCTAATGGCTAATGAAGTATGAACATTGTCGCATAAGTCTAATTATGAAAATTCGATTTTTCAAAATGTTGCTGCGGTTGCATAATTTTTGCAAAAAAATTCAATATCTCGAAAACGATTCAGTTTAAGCCTAGCAAACGTATAACGAAAGTTGTTGAAAATTTAATGTAGGTTAAGAAAAAACTTAAAATTAGAGTCATTCCATTTAAATTAACAAAGCTGTTGTCTACTTCCGGTGTAACCGGAAACGCCAGCTTATTGAAAATATTTTAGTTCCCTTCCTACCATATTCAAATTTTCTACATAGAATTTCTAGAGCCCCAAGTGAAACTACGTTGGCATTTTCACTGAGGATGACAAATTCAGTGAAGGATAGAGAGTTTAGATCTATCCTGGTTGGCTCATTGATAACCTGCTTCAACGCGTACATATTTAATATTTCACTAAATCTTGAAACAGTACTATTCCCAAAAGCGAGCAGATTAAGATTAAGAATCTCCAAGAACAACGATTTCATCGCAGGACGATCATAAGTGATTCTTCTGAAAGACTAGAAAATTCTAAAAATTGCCATGTAGTGGACGGCACAACACGCTTACAATAATTTGTTTACTGGCTATAATGTGTACCCATAGCTGCTTTATTCGGTTTTGTAATGATAGTGAGTAAAGAATACCGCAATTAAGACTGTTAATTACGTATAAAGCTGCGCCTCCAGCGTGACCTTCCTGTCATGTCTATAAAGATTATAATCGAGTATGCGTACAACAACAGAGTCGATTTCAGGAGAAAGCCAGGTCTCCTTTTCTTAGTAACAACAACTAAAGATTCTCCACAATTCTTACTCTAAACAAAAGAAAACTACGATTTTATCAAGAATGAATCACACAAAAAGGAAGTTAAGTTTACATTACTTCAACTTTAACAGTAATTAAACCCGATTGAAGATCGACTTTAAACATTCAACATTTCAAGTGGCTAGGACGTCCAATTTAATCCGGAGCTACAGCAGATTGAAGATAAGATTAGCTAAAAACATCCAATAACATTTATAAAAACTTGCATATACTAACAACTTACTCCTAAGTTTTACAACATAAAATTACCACAAAACATCAAAGCACATACAAAACGTTCATAATAAACATATATTTAAAGCAAGACATCAACTATCCATCACTATCATAACAGAGATCACAATAATATGAGCCTACACCAACAATATTGTTAAATACATCATTAAATTCAAACCCATTAGAACAATAGAAAACTGCCAACAATTCAGACAACATATAAATAATATTACACTTCCAAACACATATGATGGCTACTTTAAACATTACATGAGAAGTAAGTAATAAGGCATGGTCTGTCATCACATTATAGTGTGTTCTTTTGTAGTTGTCCCTGATGATATACAGTATGTACGAAACATGTAGGACAGCATAAAATATAAAAATTACAAAAAAAAGAACTGTATATTACTTAAAGTTTAACACTATATTAAACCTCATTGAAGATTGTCTTTTAAACGTTCAACGTTATAAGAAGTCGTTGCGCAAAATTAAAGTACTTTCCTAAAATGAAACATCCCCATGACAACATAACTGAAACCCTTCGAAACATTTGCATGTTATCGAGATCACAAAACTTCGTAACTGTCGAAATGGGAAGGCGAGAACTATACGGAAAAGATTAAATGAAAGGCAGTGAACTGTTTATCTAGATGGGAAAAATTTTACAAACCATAAAATTTGCTATTCTATTAAATTTCACATGTATAATGTAAATTTTACGATATCCCCAGAGGGGGATATAAAAAAAATGCGAATTATCCACGTTTGCTTTTCATTTTTTATTGCAGTTTTTATTGTCGGCATTTATTACTGGGTAAACGTGCGGGAAAAGCTAATTTCCGCTTTCCCCAACAAGAGAATTGCTGACGTTGCAGATGGGGGATACTCGGGATATCGTAAATAAATTTAGTTATCATCGTTTTCCCATTTTCTTTCCACTACGAGACCCTTTCCTTTTTTATCGATCACATAAGATATACATTTTTGTAAGTATTTATAAATAAAACATAAAAAGTTTGTAAGGTCTTAGATCATATGAAGAAGCGACTTTTACATATTCAACTTAAAAGCAACACTTGGCTTCACATAAACTTCAGATAAAATCGACCTTATTCTATTGGCTGTATGGTTTATAAGTTCCATTCAGACAGAAATTTAACTTTTTACTTCTTGGACATAAACTCAGGCTACCCAATGTTGAGTACCAAGTCAATACTGAGGAATAATAGGTATTTGAGTGCTCACAAAAAATACTAAAACAGAGTATCAGAAATAGAACATATGTTAGTGGAAACAAACTAAATCATTAACTATATTCGTCGATTTTGTTTTTAAAAGCACACATTTATAGAAGTGAGAGATTTACCTTAATTTGCTTTGATTATGCCGATTCTCATCATTTTTTATTTAGAATTTGATAAATTTTAGTACTACTAACATGCCTGTTGAAAAATTATACCTTAAATTGTAAATTTTTTTGAAAAAAAACTGGTAATAAAAATTTTACTCTAGAAACGTAGGAAATAAATTACACTTTGTATTTAAATTAAGTGTTGTAATGGAGGATATTATCTCCATTTTCACTTCATAGTACCGCAACTCTTTTAACGAAAAAAAAATTCCTTACGCAGAATTTTGTTTAAAATAATACGAATCCATCGCTAGTAATACTCTACTGCAGAAGCAGAAAAAATATTGATATGAAGAAGTAGCAAATTTATTGGAAGTGATTTTCACTGATAAGACCATGTTCCTAAATTATAAACAAATCTATTTGTTGTGATTTTCACTTCACAAAAAAAAGCGTTCAAGTGTATAATTCTGGTTTCGCATAATTAGTAGAAGATACTTAATATTCTTAATTTTTTTATTTTTTCCTTGGTTAGCGACGCAGCCAATTGCAAACTTTTTAACGGAAAATTTGTATAGTTTTAATAATCTTAAAATTGACGTTTATGCCAAACACTCGGCAATGCTTACTCGGCAGGAAGCAAAAATGTTCTACCTTTGTTGGCTTCGTTATCTTGGAAAGCGAAATAAATCCTATGCCATTAAACGCGCTAATCTTGTATGTGTGTGTGTATGTATTCCCCAGATCGAGGAGGCGGCTTTGAGTTGCCGACCGATATTTTCAGGATTTCAATTAGCCGGTGCCAGAAATCAATTGAGATATGTCTCGACTTTCAGTAAAATCCTTTTATATAAATATGTTACTGAATTAAGGCTAGCAATTTTCAATTATGTCCATCATTTTTAACATTAGGTATAGGGTTCGGATAAAACCTTATCACATACTGTATATCCTAAAACTCTAATACTTAAATTTAAACTAAATGTTCATTTTTGTCACGCTTATACCGGGATATCAACAATTATCTGGGTCGTGGGCGGTCATGAAATGTGAAACATCGAATTTACGTTAGATTGAGTATGAGTTGTTGTATGAATTTAATGGCAGATGCATGAATTTAATGACAGATGCATGAATTTAATGACAGAAGATGACATTAAACATTTAATGACAGATGTTTCCCATTTCAAGACCGTCCAAGACCCAGATAATTGTTGATATCCCGGTATAAGCACCTACGAAAGACTGCATCTTTCGTAGGTGAAGTTGGAGCATCAGTAAGATAATTAAAAATATATTAAGCATTAATTAACGCATCAAGTAAGTGACTCTAAAATATTTAACAAATATCTAGGTAAACTAATAAAAAGGCAGTTTAAAATATAGAAATCCACTCTTTTTGTGTGGAAAGAAAACAAAATTCATTTAATAGCATATGTGTTTTTAAAAATTAGTTTATACCAAAATAAACATACGATAAAAATACAGGTCAATAAGCAAAAACACGTTAATAAAAATCAATAATAATAGATACTAAAGCAATAGTTAAAAAACAGCTAAATAGGAATCAAAATTATGATTTCTTTTGTTGATTATTTTAAAAGAAAAGAACGAAATGTGGCTAAAAGGCTTATAGTTATTCAATTTTTAGAATAGCAATATATATATATATATATATATATATATATATATATATATCTGTTACACAGCGAAAGCTCTGTGTACCGGTTATTTATTTTACATGTATATAATTTATTGTTAAGTTGAGCAATAAACAAAAGTATCTTTAATTAAAATTATTTCATTTTTATATGTGTCTAGCTATAAATATAACAACAACACAAAAATACAAGTAATCAATTTTAGAATATTTAAAAAATGGCTCGGTAAATGTATAAAAGGGCAGTTTAAATGGTATAAGATGTTGTAGAAAGCAAAAATTCATCTAATCATATAAGTAAAAATAAATAAATATGAATCTGGAGCAAAAGAGCATATTTTGCACATGAACGGTCAATATTATAATATTGCGTGTACTTTATGTATCTTAAAAACAAAAGGCAACCTTCCATTAATCATTGTTTTGTCCAGCTTTTTTTTTAAATCTGTACTATCATTTTCATTTTAAACAGTTATGCGGTTGGAACATATGTAGTACAGAATGAAATAAATGAAATTTAACACTTCTGGTTACAATTTTTTTGATTCGCACTGTTTCGTTAGTATGCCCTTCTTCAGGGATAGGACAAAGGGCATATGTTTACATATAGTAATTAGATAGGTTAGATAAATTAAATTAAATTTTTGTGTACTCGCCTTAGACC
>JAWQRJ010003853.1:0-11605 GCA_033557515.1 Diorygopyx duplodentatus
GCGGCGAAACGTCAACAGAAAGTTGCTTCACAGACGCGGCGATCACCGGAAAGCCAAAGGATTCTTTTACTGCTAATAAAAAATAAACGAATAGTTAATGTGTACCTTTATAGTATATGATGTCTGTAATTTAAAGTATGTTGAATAGTTGTTGTTTAATTTTTATGGCTGCCGAGTAAACTTTCACAACATTCAGCTAAAAAAACTTTCACAACATGTAATTAGAAATAACGAGTTCACATAAGAAATTCAGCATCAAAAAGGACATTACTTTAAAAACAATCAGACAAAGTATCGTTTGCTGATTATTTCCAAAATTCATGCTACTAGGTAATGCAAACAGTCATAAATTTAGTGGCGGCAATGATCACCAAGGGAATGGAAATGGTTAAGAAACGTCGAGTATGCTGTGAAAAATGTAGCAACTGTTTTGTTTAAGTCGAGAATAAGGGTAATTGCCACTAGTCGGCAATTTAAATGTGAATAAACCCAAATTAATTACTTTGTGCGTAATTTGTATATGTAACACAAACCTGAAAGCAAACTGACATATTGGTGTTCACTGTTCACAAAACTAATGCACAATCAAGTACCGTAGATAATCTAATAATGCAGTTGAATCATTGTCTAGCTATTTTAATTCTGATTGGAAGTAATATCGTGTAGTCGATAAAATTACATAGTGCAGGTGTTACTACACCTGCACACTAAAACTCTACACTAGAGAACTATACAAAGCAAGCAATTAATTAAGAACTCATAAAACTATTACTTAAACAAACCAAAAAAAGAAAAGTAATCAGATCCTAAGAAAATAGGATAGTAGTTTCTGGCATTTGTCATAATATGTTCTACTGCAATCAAACACAAGCTGAGCTGATATAACAATAAAATATTAAAGAGAAAAGGCATTTCAATACAGATATAAACAAAATAAAACATTAAACAAAAATAATTTGTCCTTAACAATGAAAGGAGACCAAGTCACCATTCAGCCACCAAACACCTATTAACGTACAACAGTTTCTATGGTACAAACATATCCGCCTCACAGCAATTATGTGAGATAAACAGAAAAATGCATAAAACACAGCTATCTACACGCCAAGTAAGTAATTGAACTGGACTTACCTCGATGGGGCCAACATGACCAAGTAACGTGCCTTTTAACTTTTGTAAATTCCTTTCCGTTTTCTCCAGGTCTTCCAGTGATTTGTCATTTGGCGTTAAAGCGTATTGGCTCCGTAATTGTTCAAGATACCGTTCCTCCTTTTCGATCATCAGTTGTAGCTGACGTGTCTTTTGCAGTTTAAACTGTTGCAGTTTTTCGTGCTAAAAATTGTATTGCCGAGAATTTGGGAGGCGTATTTTGTGCATGTAACTTACGTCTACGGGCTGCGGTCCAGTTATTTGGTGAGGTGACGGAGATGTTGCAGAACGCGTATGTAAGCTCGGAGAATCGATCCTTTTACTACAAATTCTTTGCTGTACAGTAAGGATAACTTGTGATGCAGCTATAAACAAAAAAACAAATGCCTATAAATATTAGGGGGTATACATTAAATGTATGTAATTATTTTTTATTTAAATAAATGTTTTTACATTTCAACTTGATTGAGTTGTTACTTAGCAGACTACCTTTTGTTTTACAGAAATTCTTTGTTTTATGCATACAGACATAATTTTTTTAAAACTCAAACTGTTACGACTTAGCTGCTGAACTGTTTAGAACAGCTGAACTATGCATAATTAATTCAAAATATACAAATATGACAAAACTTATCTAACTCTATTTAAATTTAAAAATTATTAACCTGATTTCTATTTTCTTAAGATCAACAATCAACTTACATCTAATGAGTCCGACGACGTGTTTATGAGTTGATGACATTACATTTTCTCCATTCACTTCGATAATCTTATCACCTGCATACAAGCCAGCCTTCTCCGCCGCCCCACCTAAACAAATTAGTTTTTTAACATAAATAATTCTTAAACGCAAAAAGTAACACTAAGGCCCAGTTGTATAAAGCGTTGTTAAGTTCGTGATCAAGTTAACAATGAGGTTAGCCAATCAGGTTAGAGCATTTTGAAGTTTCAGACTTGAATTCTCCAATCAGATTGCTTAACAACGTTGTTAACTTGACGACGTACTTAACAATGCTTTATACAACCGGGCCTAACAGTTGATGCGATCCGAGATTATTGGATTTAAAAATTAATATTTGGTAGACCGTGTTTTAGCAGTTTTAGCACCTTTTCAAATTTAATACTGGCGCCCCATCGTGTGGTCAAAGGTCAAATTAACTCGTCAAAGGTAACTAATTCAAATCATTGTTACAGCAAACTATTATTTCCCAATGCTCAAAAACAAATAACATGAGTTTTTTGCAACTTGAGTGATTATCACGTAAACCCCAGAATCAAAATCACTTTCTGATTTTGAAATTTCTCAATATCAATAAATTATTTTCCTATATGCAAGATATCCCACTTCTTCTGGATGCCCCCTTTAGTACCTTTTAACTCCCTAATGAAAAGGATAGCTTTGTTAACCATGCACTTGATTAAAGTCACACCATTACAGAGTTATTTCACATTTTATGATAAAATTGACGTTTTCGCAGTTTCTGAAGATTTGGAATATCTCTGAAACTAAATAAAACAGAACATCCCAGATTTCAATTGAAGCTACTCCGTTATCTGATCTGATTTCATTCTTTAACGAATGCTCAAATTCAGCAGTTGTACTATAGTAGTTCCAATATCATAGATTAAGAATCAGATTGCATACTTAACAATCAATCATTGATAGAATCTTATAATTTCCACTGAAATAAACGAGAATATTTTTACCTGCTTTAACACTCTGCACGTAAACGGGATTATCTCCAGAGACTTTCATCCCGTATCCCTTTTCATCCCTGTTGACGATGACTTGAACAATTGTATACGAACCAGGATGCTGAGTAGGAGAATCCATGAGTGAGCTAGGTCGTGGTGGTGGTGCCGTTTGGTTTGGGAGAGGAAGATTGGATGGTGCAGTGCCCCTCCGTATCGAACCATTTACGTTAGAACTAGTCCTTCTGCAATACAAAAAGCCATGGTTAATGAAATGACGCAATTTCGACGTTTTCGATGTAAAGGAATGACTTATATTGGGTTTCCTTTTAACTCTTTGATCTGATGCTTAATTAACTCAAATGATTTGATGCTTACTTTTCGGGCCACCGAAAATTAATCTGAGACCAAAAACGAACATTGTAATTAAGGAGTTTAATACAAAAATTTAATTCGTTTAAATTTTTCAATGTTCAAACGCGAATATAACTTAATCAGCATGATCAAAAACAGCAGCGACGTTGAGTAAGGAATGACATAGTCGTTGCCTTCGCAGTAAGCCTACTTCACGTGTAAATATTGAAGTAGAAGCCACTCAAGCCAAATGGAATTTGAACAAACGTTATTTGACATTAAAAAATTCGTCTTTTCGCTGTTACGAAACGACAATGTTCTCTATTGCCGTTCGTAAGTTACGTATGACATCAACATAGCAAAGGATAAGCTGCGGTCAGACCTGTTCGGAATAATTAAACGCGTGGGTTTTGGCCTACGCCGAGTACACCTAATTGTTCTGAACTGTAGATACAAATATCGACGAACATTTCGTGTTTAGATATTCCTAGTAATTATGTAGGATATATCCCGAATTAAGAGAGAAAATGTCCTAAAATATAAATACCGAATGATCATTATTCTTCAGTCGATTTAAAACATCTTATCACAGATTAATCCCTTCACCTTGAAAACCTCTAGATTCATGCACAGTCGAATATCCTAGTGCACCCCAAAAAATCATATTTGGATTATATGTTTGAATGTTAGTACTGTACACAGGGTGTAATAGATAAAGTGATCTAAGCGAATATATCGCATATTTGGAGCGATAATACAAAAACATTTAATACAAAATTTAATCAGTGCAATGAAAATTATAAAATTGATTTGAATATTTAACTAATTCCGAGTTTTTTTAAATGAGATAATATATTCTTTTCAACCTATTTTGTAGAAAATTTATTTCTTCATTCAATCATATGAAAAGTCCATACGATTCCATAAGAAAAATACTGGATAAAACCAAAAATAAAGTTTTAGAATAGGCGGCCGTGTATATTCGACTATAGTAGTAGTTTTGCAAATAGGAATATGTATCACGTAGGCTCTCGAAATATCATATTCCACACAGATTTCAAACCACTTCACACTATGCATGATTGAAACAAAAGACTGCACATCTGTCAATAATATTGTTAAACCACTCTCGTGTCATAAGTTGTAGTTGCCGTCAATTATTCATATTCTACATTGATAATGGCGTTTTCAAAGTATGAAAAAACGGATATATTTGGTATCTACATAAGGTGCAATTGAAATTCAACTGCGGCAGTAAATTAATATTTAAATTTACACCCTGACAGAACGCAGCCTCATGGAACTTTGTTTCGCCGATTCGAGCAAAATCGGGTGGATGGTGCTGTACTGCAGTCCGTTCTGCAAGATACCAAAATGAAAATGAAAATGCCCAAATAGATGTGCTAGCCGTGGTTAATATTGAGCCTACAACCTCAGTAAGAAAAATCTCCACTGAGCGCAGATGACAAGGAGAATCGCGCATGGCATTTTAAAGAAAAATAAATTTCATTCCTACAAACCAATGATATGCCAAGAAATGAAGGACACTGATTATGAAAGACGAGTTAAGTTTTGTAGATGGTATCTCGATCAAATTGCAAATGATTTGACTTTTCCTAATAAAATTCTTTGGATTGGTGAAAGTCGATTTACAAACAGCGGCATTTATAATCGGAATAATTACCATTATTGGAATAATGAAAATTCGAAAATAGTTATTAGAAAATATGCGGAATTTTGGGAAACCGTTTAATAGGTCCGTTTATTTTTAACGAAACACTTAACTCAAATAGATATCTCGAACTGCTGCAACAGGAAATTGAAGATGCGTTTGATGATCTACCAATTCAAGAGGCGAGAATTATTTTCTTTCAGCAGGACGGCGCCCGGCACATAATTCAAGAATTGTTGCTGAATGTAGCAACAAGATATGGAAATCAGTGGATTGCAACGAACGGTCCCATACAATGGCCAGCGAGATCTCCGGATTTGTCCCCACTAGACTTTTTCCTGTGGAGCCATATAAAAAATGTGGTATCCGGAATGAGTTATAACAGTATTAATGATTTGCAACAAAGTGTCACTCAGGCTTTTAACTCCGTTAGTGTTCGAATTGTAGAAAAAGTGTCGAAAAGCGTGTTACCAAATGTTTAGAAGTAAACGGCCGGCATATTAAACATCTTTGTAGTTTGTATGTTTATTGTTATCATGTTTCCTTTTTTTGCCATACTATTATTATTAATTGACGTACTAAATTTGAGCAGAACTATTTTTTCAGAAAATCTTTTTTTTTATATCTACTAAAGCACAAAAGATAATAAATACCAGATATGCAGTCTTTTGTTTCGAAAACAAAATATAGTTCTTACCTAATTATGGATAGTGTGATGTGGGTTCAAATCTGTTTGGAATATTATTTTCTTCCTCTCCTAAACTATGAAAGATAATACCTCGAATCTTATATCGTTGGAAACGGAAAAAATCAAATAATTTAATAATGTCAAAATCAACTATGGTTTCCATTTAAAAAAATGCAACTTTGGGTCATATCTCGAAACTGGTGCAAGGTAAAAAATATTTTTATTATCTATCCTACAGAATGTTTTGAAATCTATAACTTTTTCCCTCGAAATGTTTTGATACGATAAATAAAATGGAAAATATTAACATTTGAAGAAAATGACGATTTTCAGTTTTTTCAGGATATCTAGTAGGCGATGCATTTTTTTGGAAAAACGAAAGAAGGTATGAAGAGCTTAGATAAACACACCCATATTGTTCCGAGTCTGTAGCTCTAATCGTTTCCAAAATACCAATGGTGAGCATCGAATTTGGGACACCTGTATATCAAAATGAAGTATGTTATAATCTTTACTACATTGCAAATAATTCTTAATCTGAGTCTTTCTCGAACTTACCAACTAAAGGATGGGGGAAAGGGCAAATGTTTGTTTAAAAAAATTGTAATAACTTCGTTACGGATTAACGCATTTGGATGTTTTAGACCACGTTGAAAAGAGCATTTATTGAGCTTTCAAATGACGTATGAATTATATTATTTTATGTTTTGCGCTGATCGCTAAATGGCGATCTTGAAAATTTCAAATCCACCGAAATATTTATTAGAGACCAATATTAAAAAAATGGAAAAAAAGAAAGAAGATATCTTTCTTTTCTTCTCTGAGATACTTGCAGGAGTTTTATGGGGATGGGGAAGCTTTTTATGGGGATCTGCTGTTGACAGCATGGGGTTTGTGATTCCCTCGTCGTTCACAACTCTCTGTTCACACAAGTTAAACACAGTATCTTCAAGATCAGACGTAACACACTGGAGTTGGAAGCAGCAGTAGAGAAACAAATGAACAACATAACACAACATAAAGTGTTTTGAAATAAATTGTCAAAAATGTTGCCAGGTGCAACATTTTTGCCTAAGCCAACAAATTCTTAAATCAAGAATACCATGTTGCTGCGGTATTCTCAATGTAATAAAAAATTATATTTTGTATTGCAGTTGGTTAGACGGTAGAAGTTTTCATCATACGGTAAAGAATTTTCATTCCCCGAAAAAAGTTACTAATAACTCAAATCATTTAATCAAATATCTATAAGTTCTTTTCTTAATGTTGCGATGATCTCGTTCAGCATTTTGTTGTTACCACCAAGCGGATAAAACAAGAACAAAATGAAACGAATTTAGTTTTTGTGTTGAAAACGACTGAAAACTAAACCAAAACACTGATTTGAACACCGTCGGTTTGCTTGAAATACACTTTAAGATTTGTGTGTTGGATTGTTGTTTTGTTCACTTTTCTGAAAACCTGGCCTTATTGAAAAGTATACAAATGTTATAAATGAAGTTTCTTTCGTCTGAAGGTATTTTTTTCTCATTATATTAGGATCGATTTTTATTTTTTAAAAGACAATATCTCAAGAACAATTGATTCTAACCCAACGTGTGTAATACCAAAATGTTGGTACTACACATGTTGTATGTTTAAAAAATGATATTCCATGGCGATTCTTAAATCCCTACTACTTTTGAAAATATTTTATACTTTTCTAAATATATAAATGAAAATTCAAACGGAAACACCATTTCCGGATGCATTCTATTATTTTTCAAACCCTGCCGAAATAGAAATTTGTGGACAATCTGGATAAAGCATACTTTTAACAAAAGATAATTTCACTTCATTTTCCACACACACACCTTGTCAAGTATATTTGCTTTGGACATCGAGAATAAACTTTAAGTGACGTATTTTGTCTCACACTTATATTTTTCATGACGCACTGTTGAAGATAAAGGGCAAACATGTTGCATATCGTCATTCCACTTACTTTCATGTTTTCTTTGTAGATGCCTAGTATAACAACGCTTCAATTAAGCTTTCTACAGAATTAGTAATAGTGATTCAGGAGGAAAACGTAATAATTGGGGAACTTACCCTAGGATCAAAATGCAGTAAAAGGTTTCAACAAACACGTGTCCAAAATACTACATTGGGAGGAATACAGCCCCCCGAATGCGGATTTTTCTCTACATATCCACAAAACCGTTGAAGATAAAATAGCGATAATTTGCATGACAAGTTGGCGTGGCGATTAATTTTAATTTGGAATGGACGTGGAGCCATCTGGAATTATAGAAGATCATGGAAAACATGAGTACATTTAGCGTTATTTTCTTCAACAGTTGTGTTAGATAGCGTAAAAAATACGAGGCCAAAGTGTATCCTCATCTGTGTAGTTTGTGGACACTCTCAAAGAGAAATTAACATTACCATTACATCAACACCTTCAGCACGTCTTAAATTTTGATGTCGCCTTTTTGTGTGCTGATTCAGTTTTGATATAGAATTTAAAAACTTCAATTGAACGCGCCATTTGCCATAACTTTAGACATTTCCGCGTATTTATTGAAAGAAAATTTAATCCGATAAATGATAAAACGTCGAAATATTCATGTACCTGTCTGGTTCTGCAGGAAGTACATGTCCAATCATATCTTTTCGTGCATTCATAAAAAGTGAATATGACGACTGACCACTTTTGATACACATGGCCTCAAAAAGCTTGTAATTAACTTGGATATTTTCTTTCGCTACCAGACCAGACTTTCAAAGTGAAGTGAGACACGTTTGGATTTTCATATAGTTCCAAAACTCCTGATTTAATTACTAACAACCATTGTTTATAAAACTGCATGAACTTTCTTAATACTATCAATTGAAAGTTAATAGCCGAGAGTTTATCAACTTAAAAAAATAGAATTTTATTGAACATAACAAACGATGGAAGTTACGAAAACATTTTTTTCGGAAAATGATTTCTTTCCTGGGGAAAACATTATAAATTGTGTAGTCTTATCCCATGAAATTCAATCTTTTGAAACCCCTTATACATTAACAATTCTTTGTACTACATTTTTATCCTAAATTTTCAAGGACACACACACACACACACACACACACTGAGTTAAAATAATATAAAAGTATCATACTACAGTTAATCAATCGGCAATAAATCGGCAACAATATAACAGATATCTTTTATTTAAAACAACAAATATTGTTAAGAATACACGTAGACATTACAAACACCCAAATGACATGTTATGGTGTCGCAAATTAGTCTTCTCCTAGGTGAGTTTCGGAACTCTTGATCTTCATCTAGTACACCCAGCAGCGGAGAATTTATAAGATCATCAAGTTTTTCGTTGCAAAATTGTAAAAATGAAATTGTATTCTGTGGCGTCATGTGATGATTGTGTTCAATTAGGTGTTTGGCGTAGTTTGACTTATCTGTATGTTCTTTGTGTCTAAAGAAATAATTTCTACAGAAATTTCTAAAAGAAATTCCTACAGAACTTTCCTTTTTAAGATTTTGTTGGTTCAGCGATAAATTGTTGTGTATTAACGACTTATATGCTGCTAATTTGTGTGTTTTGTGGTAGCCAGAATCGTCAGGGATTGTAATGTCTGGCTGTGTGGGTTTTCTGTAGATAGAAAATTCACATTTGTTTTATGCGTTAATTGTTATGTTTAAATCCAAAAAGTTAATAGGTTAATGATTAAACTCTATATTGTAATTAATTAAAATCATGTTTAACAATGGAATGGTTTTTAACAATTCTTGCGTTTTCTTGTTATTTAAAATTAGTAAATTATTGCGTCTCTTATCCCATTCGGAAATCTCCTGAATTGAATTATTGTTTCAACCTGATATAAATTTAAATTTTCTTAGTTCATTCTCAGCGCCTCCAACTCAAAAAGAAGCTCTGGACCAGGTTACCCGAAATATGGCAGAACGCCATAAACCACTCGGAAAAGATTATAGAAGGATGGTGGAGGAGGGAAGTAGTTTTTAAACAACAGGAGCCCTCAGGATTAATAATAGAAATAGGAAACAGCAGCGACGAAGAACAACCATTTTTTAAATTTATTTATACATATCGTTGCCTCTCTACAGCACATTGTTTTTCATTTCTATTGTTTATTAAGAATCTCTTTATTTATTTGTACGTATTGCTACCTCTTTACAGCAGATTATTTTTATTTGTATTTATTCAGATTTTTTATTTTAACTTGATATAGTGAAATTATTGAATTTGTTTACTTATTTCTTTTTCCTCCAAATTATATTTTGTACTTTTATCAAAAATTAAAACGGGCACCAAAGATCTCTGGTAAAAGAAAGTAAAAAATTACGCGGGGCGAGAAAACCATTTCTAGTCACTCGGTATATGCTGATATGACGTTTGCTAAACATTGACATGCATTTTAATTTTGTCATAATTTGGTGTGCCAGTAATACGTTAGCAGCAACATGTAATTGACGTACGCCAACGAACCGTCAGTATTTCCGTCATGTTAATACTTGACCATGTTTCGCGTCGAAATTCCTGCCAATTAAATTTATTTATGTACAAATATTATATTGCCAAGCGTATTTTGATCACCTGTTGTTAGCACAATTTAGGACTCATAGAAGCCAAACAATAAATTAATTTTGCATCAATGACACTCATTGGCAAAACGGCATAATAAATTAAAGGCCAAAGTGTGAAACTCAGAACAGGGAACATGGGAAAAAATATATCAGCACTCTTTATCGCAAAAATGTCGTGAATTATTATCCATTCACGAGAAACAAAGAGAATTTTGGGATACACTAATTTATTTGTCAAGTCTGATTTTATTTTTAATAAATCTAAATAGGTTTGATTTTTTTACGGCAGGTTGGTTGATCGGCAATCCAATGTGTGGCACTGACGTAATATGTTAAATTAGACAAAAAGTAAACTCACCTAATTGCAAAACTTGGCTCTGACTAACGTTCAGGGAGTCTACAGTTATTTATGGAAATATGTGTCCTACGGAAGATGTATAAACAACAAATTTTGTGGAAGCGTTTTAAGTGATTGGTTAAAGTGAATTTTGGTTGACTGAGCTATAGTTTTCCTAAAGTGTGTTTGTGATATGTGACTTTATATACCGTTCAATACATTTTACAACACCGCTGTACAACTCCATTTTACAACGACCAAACAAGAGAAATACTTGGATAAACAAATACATCGAACAGTAACACATAGAAAAACAGCAAAGACACAAACCAACCAACCATCTAATGATAACACACAAACTGTACAATTTCTATAAATAACATGGTAATGGAAAGATTCACAAATCAGCATTCACAAAAACAACATTAAAAAAACAAGTTCAACAACTGACAATGCCCCTGATGATGTGCTCAGCATGAAACGTGTAGGACGAAAGTTTAAATAAAATAGTCGGAAGAGTATAATATTGCATTTTATTAACAATACTGTTACCATGTTTATTGCTTCCATGTTTCCTCTTTTTGCAATTTATTGACGTGCTAAATTTGAACTGTTTTTTCAAAACATTTTTTTTCTTTATACTTACTAAAGCACAAAAGATAATATGTACCAGATATGCAGTCTTTTATTTTGAAAACAAAACATAGTTCTTAATCATGGATAGTGTGATGTGGGTTAAAATCTGTACGGAATACGATTTTTCTTCACATCTCCTAAACTATGAAAGATAAATACCTCGAACCTTGTATCGTTGGAAAGGGAAAAAATCAAGTAATTTAATAATGTCAAAATCAACTATGGTTTCTATTTAATTAAATTTAATTAAAAAAATACAACTTTGAGTCAGATCTCGAAAGTGGTGAAAGGTAAAAAACATTTTTATAATCTATCCTACAGAATGTTTCGGTATCTACAACTTTCTCCCTCGAAATTTTTTGATACGATAAATAATATGGAAAATATTCACATTTGAAGAAAATGACAATTTTCAGTTTTTTCAGGATATCTTGTAGGCGATGCATTTTTTTTAAACAAAAGAAGGTATGAACGGCCATTGTC
>JAWQRJ010003854.1:0-11605 GCA_033557515.1 Diorygopyx duplodentatus
CTTATCTCGATTACAGCTGCTTGGGAAAAGGTATCTCCTGCTACAGTTAAGAAATGTTTTTCCAAGGCCGGATTCTCTGATGTTATCCTAGAGGATACAATGTTTGATGAAGAATACGAAATATCCCTTGCTCGACGCTTTCCTACAATTCGTAAGGAAATTGTGGATTTAGATGAATATGCTTCTGTTGATAGTCGTGTGCCTACAGAGAGCCCTAACTTCAGTATTACAGAAATTGTTGAAGAATTGTGCAATAATGATGAAAAACCTAACTCTGATAATAGTGATATGGACGAATGTGAAAATCCAAAATCTACGTTATCTAGTATGAGCGAAGTGTGCGCAAAATTAAGAGACATGCAGAATTATTTATTGTGCAATAACAATGGTGAAATTTTTATGGATGTTTCTCGAATTTTACTTACATGTGAAGTTGTAGTTTTTAAATCGAAGCTAAAATATTTAAAGCAAACAAAGATTGAAACATTGAAAAAGATTGAACATACTTTAAAAAAGCTTAACAAATTATGTTTTTTTCGTATAAATATTGTGTATTTATGTAATATTTACTTTAATTAATAAAATAAAGAAAAAATCTTAAAATCCAATTATGTATTTTATTTGTAAGGCGAAAAACCTGCCAATAACGACCACCTTTATATAACGGTCAATATTTTTTCTTTTTTTGGTGGCCGTTATTGGCAGGTTTTACTGTAATTCCAAATCTAGAGTGCTTTGAAACAGGCAACTCAATGTTAGTATATTTGACACTTAGACCCCCTCTGTGTACGTGTATGATTATTCTTATTAAAATAAGTTACTTTTTGTTGTAAAATATCGCGATTAAGATTCTCTAATGAAGATTTCTTAAATTTACTAATCATTTATGGAGAATGTAACAGAATAATTGAAAGAACGTGTCGTGTATATTCTGAAAGGTATCCAGTTAATCCAAATCCAAACATAATCAAACATAAATTGTAATATTGATTACTTTACTAATACAAAAACATCGAAGTAAAAATTTAAAGCGAACGTTAAAAACACCTTTTTACTTGAATGTCGAAAATATAAAGTTTAAAGGATACGGAATAGAGATTTCTCGTAAGACAGTGGAAAAAAATAACAGTAAATTGTTTGTCGTTGAAAAAATTGGCGTCCGGTTTCAGAATCCGAAGAGAAATAGCGATGAAACCTATAAACGTTCGACGGAATTCGCCAAGTTAGGAGTTGATGGAAGTGAACGAGTCTTTATAACTCGTAGCCTTTATAACTTCCAGAGATTCTCTCAGGGTCATTAAAAACTTTATTCTGGACCTCGCTCCAACTGGTTGCTGTATAACCTTTTCTCTAGCAATAATGCAGAGTCAAAATTAAGGGTCACTAAATAACTCTATACAACTATGTCATTTTAAAATTTTGACGTTGTAGAGGTTTTTACTTAGCTGGAGTACATTTTTTTATAAATGTTAATAAGTAGGAAAAAAAATAAGCAAAAGAACATTACAAGCTTCCAAAAAAAGAAAAAGAAATTCTTCCAAATGTTGAAATACACATTTTCATAGCACACCTAATTTCTATCTCTTCATTTTCATTTCTTTAATCGAAAATACAATTACAGGTTAAACCCTGTTAAATTTTATTCGCACGTAATTTATGTCGATTACTACATTATGAAATATGATGTCGACTGTTTTGCATAGACAAGTAAAAACGCGATAAATGCAAAGCTCTGTACCGCTGTGCCATTCCTAAAAGGCTTTATCGCATATTGGGTAACGTGTGATTGAAAATTTGATGTAAAACAGTTGCGGTTTGACTATTGTAACATTGAAGCTGGATGGTGTATAAATTATAATTAATAATTTCAGGTACTGCAATAATATGCGATATAATTATATTTATTATTCACCGAGGTAGATTTTATTCTGTTTTTGTTAAATTCGACGTGATGCCGTTTAGACTGATGGGTGTAAAGGGCACACAAATATCCGAGTGGCGCGTGTAAACCTTTGCAACCTACAGGGACCACTATTGATTGAATATGGGAGAGCGGTGTGGGTAATTCGCGAATACGTGGAACCATTGTCGGCAATACCCGACTGAAAAATAAATCCACACGATAATTATTAATTGAAATCCAAATTGATCGGCAATATTTACTGATGCGAATTGCCTAATACGCTTATGTTCGGTCGTTGTTTTTGTTAACCAGCGTTATCATATATCGTTTCCCAGTTCATTAACTCTACGCTGGATGGCATAAATAATGCTAAATTATCGAAAGATTATTGAAATTTTGACAGGTTAGTAATTCTAATTTGTTTTGCAGTGCGTATTGCTGTTCATTACATTTTTCTAATTCTAAAATTCAAATTAAATTGTTAATTATTCAATTATTTAAACGTTACTGCCTAGGTCTAAAAATTAGCTTTCTTAATCCCTTTCTTGTTATTAATTAAAATATTTTGTTATTAGTTAACGCTTGTAACGCAGTAAAATATTGTTCAGAAGTGCGAAATAATGGTTACTTCATTAAATCTATCAAAGCAACAAGTCAAATAAGAGAAATCGGGGAAAAAGCGAACCAATGCGGCCCAAGTCGGCCCAATTTTTCTTAATCATTTATTTTTAATTATTTTCAGCAAACATTAACAAAATTATTTTTTATTTAATTAAATTTTAAAAATAACATAATTGTAAATTTATAAATAAATTACAAAATTCGCTAATTAGTTTTAAATTATCGCAATTTTATAACGCACATTTATTAAAATATTTTTCGAGCGTACGCGGAAGAAATCAAGTTATACCACATATTTTTCGTGGAATATTTTTATTAAAATCACCGCATAAACTAAAGCGAAATATCCTGTTGACCGTTTCAGCGGTCGTTCGCGGGATTTTCAGCCGTCTACGTCTGAAACCTGTGAGGTCGGGGTACAATATCGCGCCACGAATGAAAAGTGGCTTTTTAAATTGGCCTTTCCTGTTCTATTTGACGTGCCACCGCGACGGTGTAATTTATTATATGAACGTCAAGAGGAAAGACACAGGAGCCTGGCAGCAGTGGCGCAGGGGCCGAGGGAGAGAGGCCTGAGAAAGGGTACGGAGAATGTAGCAGGGAGGGGGAAATCTAAAATTAATTTAAAATTCTTCCGGTAGATCGAGCGACGTTTTAGCGACGCATTAAATCCCCCGGGAGAAAACACTCTCGACCTTACCTTATCGATGATTCATTTGGCAATTCCCTTTAGGGTGGGTTTGCTGTACGTTGTTCATAACTCCAGTAGCAAATTGCTAAATTGCGTTTGATGTTTTATTATTAAGGTACTTGTGAAACACTCTGTAATTTTGCATATTAAAGTGGCAAAATAAAAAATACATTTCATTAAATAATTGAATTACTCCTTTATACTTCATCATTTTCCTTAATATTATTAAATGCAAAAGTCCATTTAATATTTCATTTTTTGCATACATGTTTTTTCAATTTCTGATATAAAATCAAAGTATCAAAGGAAATTCAACTTTATTCAAAACAAAGAACTAAAATTTTCCATTCATTAAAATTAATAAAAATAATTCAAAATTTTACTATCTTTATTTTTATAATAATTGACGTTTTGTTTTACAATAATTGTAACTTCCCAATCCGTGAAGTTACATAGTGTCAAGTATACAAATTACATTTGTGATAGGGGTATTGGAGGAGAGGGGCCAGGAAAATTTACCGATAAATTAATTACAGACCTGACAACATATAACGGACTGGAAATTTGAAGGTATCCAAATTCTGCCGGACAGATGAAATCAGCTGTGTGGGCCACATACTTCTGCAAGTGCTCCACGAAGGACAATCCACAGCATATGGCCTACCCGAAATGAGCAAACCAGAAGATCCTCCTAATACTAACTCTGCATTAATACTTCTTATGTCTCCGATCTTCATCGTTCGGTTCAAAGGCGTCCGATCGCTCATAATCGTATTTAAGGCGCCCTATTTCAACGCCTCATCTCCCAGCTCTGTATGGTTCCCTGTCACCATACAGAGCTGGGAACGATACCCCTCGAGCTATACCCCTCCCCCTACAACGGAACGATACCCCTCGAGCTCTCTAAGGTCAGGAGGTACATCACTCTTTATTACTTCGTTATTTACCTTCTTCGTTAACCTCCTCAAATATAGCATGTGCAAGGCGACGCACACCTTACGTGTGCCGCTTACAGACTATTTTTGCTTAAAACTTTCTTGTACTTTAGGGAAAAAGTTCAGCTGTTGAATTTTATTCAATTTCTTTCCATGTTAAGTTGTCCAGTGCAGAAAAAACAATTTAAAACGTGTTAAAAATTCATCATACAACAGTTACTTAACCTAAAATAATGGAGATGTCAAAGTCACATTAGCAATTTCGCCATCTTACGGAATACTGATGCTCGGTTGTATAAAATATTGTTAACTTCGAGTCAAGTTAACAACGTTGTTAAGAGTTATATACTGCCGGATACTGGCAGTGTCCGGCGCCTCCACCAAAAGGGTCACTGACCATACTCACTTGGCTGGTTTATTTGAATTGTGAAGTACTAATATAATATTCACTTACTGTTTCAATATTCATTTATTTCGTTTTTTAACTTTCTTGAGCCACCTGCGAAGCTTATTTTCTTACGGCTAGCATAGGATTTCTCACTTCATACCATTGCAAATCATTGCTGTCACTCGTGGCATTATAATAGTTTAAGAATTGGATGAAGTAATGTGAAAATTACACTGAAATCTCATCCTAATACTCATATCAATACATACTCATATTAATACACTTCTGTAATACATTTTATTACTACGGATGGACGAAACATTAGTGTAGAAGAAGCTTAGAGAATTGTAAAAATTGTGCCGAATTGTTCTAGATTGTTAGAAAATATATTGCGCAAAGTTCAATGAAATAAGAAAATATTTTTTTTGCTAATTCCTCACGTATCAAAAATATACCTTTTTCTTTCAGGTTGTCTATTACTCTAAGGTGGGGTTGCATAAAACAGTAGTGCAACAATACTTAAGTTCGTGATTAAAAATCACAAAGCAAACAATGCGATTGTTTGAGTAATCGCTTAGGTTAGAGAATTTGGAATTTTCAAATTAGATAGATTACTGTTAACAACATCGTTAACTTGGCACGAAGTTAACAATGTTTTATACAACCGAGGCTAAAAGTATGTTGTCTTTCCTTGGAATTTTTTTTTCTGTCCTACTGTCATTTTGCAACCCAAATTTTAAATGGACCATGATAAACCGTTTTTCCTCCTGTCCTCTCTAAAGGTAGCCGGTGTTTTGGAAATTTAGTAAAGCTGATGTCTTAAGCGCTGTTTGATAATCCAATTTGTCCCTCGTTGGGATTATTTCCATTAACCTAGCGGAGTTCTTAAAGGCAAGATAACGAAATTAGTGCTTCCCCTGCCATCAGACGGAATTACAAACCACTTACTCTTCCGATCATTGTTAGTCCTTGTAATTATGATTGATGCCTAATTCGATAACGTTGCCCTTCTTAGAGGCTTCTTAAACGAGCGTTTAATACTAATTGTTTATGCCATAGTTTACGTTAAATGTGAATATTAAAATAATATTGGTTAAGTTTTAAAATAAATCGTGTTTAAAACTAGTTTGTACTACAATTGAAATTGCAATTTAGTTATAATTTATAATATTAAAACCAACAACCTTAATCCTATTGATTTCCCTCGTATTATGGTAGAAATCGCTTGATTTGAAGTAGTTAACGACTGCGATTTTATTTTTATTATTTTTTATTGAAAAAACAATAACTGCAGATATGTACTTGAAGCTTTCGACTGCATCTTTACTGTATCTACTTCTCTGATCAATTTTTAAATATTAATATTTTAAGAACTTTTGGCTATAATGTCGTGAAACAATAAACAGTGATTCTATCATTTTATTATTAGTATGAAATCAAGGTAATGTGCTCGTTATCACTATACTTAATACATTAAATTAACAATTGCCAATTTCTTGATGATTTTGTGCAATGTTTCATTACATTAAAACAAATATTTATTATCATCATGAATACAACATTAATTCATCTAGATAGACTTGTAAAGTTACAGTTTTATGAACTGATGGGTTGTATACAAAACCTTTACTTTGATCAAGATCTATAAACTAAATTTCAACCATACGGGTTGTTCCGTTTGAGCTCAACGATATTCAACTTTATTGTGGTGAATGGAAGAATCTGTAAGCCTCTATAAATCCATATTCGCCAAATTCTTCTTGTTAGTTCAGTATATTTAAATTATCTTAAAAAAATTGTAAAAGTAAAACTTGTTTCTCATAGTACTATTTCTAAAGTACGTGCATTACCAAATCAAATTTCAGAACAAAATCTGTAACTACCATACGCCAGAAAATATTTAAAAATCCTATTCTAACTATTGAAATTAATACAATTTATAAATGCACCACCACGAAGCAATGTTTGAACAATTAACTTTGAAACTTTCAAACTTTGATTCCCCAGAAATTCGGCATGAATTGGGACGAACAACGCCAAACAATAACAAATTCTCATTTGCAGAATTGGAAATTAACCCTGCAATTCCCACATCAATTACCTTAAAAATTGACAAATAGAGCCCTCGATATTCGTTAGCGCCCGCCCTCAGTTTTAATTAAACAATAATCTCGACTCGTTCGCACAAACACCATCCACTGTTCCAACCGTTGAATTATTTCGGTTTGTTAAATTCCCGCTTCGATGAATTTGTGTTTGCGCACAAATTTCATTTGGCCCTGAGAGGAGGCCGTGCATACATTTTTCGTACTCATTTTATTTATGTGTACAAAATGGTTTCCTAGATCGGTCGTGCTTGTAAAAAATACGCTCTGTGACTCGTTGATGTGGTGAATTTATTCACAATTTATACACATTAATCAACAATAATAAACAGTAATGTAACAGCATAAGTACATAAATTAATACCTAATACAATTTAAATCGAATGAAACAACTTTGAAATAACTTGTAACCACGTGTCGAGAGTCAATTTTTATAGTGAGAATATGACTGCTATACAATTACTTAAATTATTAAAAGAATATCTTTTCGATATTCTCAAAAACATAATGATTGGGATGGAATTTTGAATGGATATTTAATAGGTCCTTTTTAGAGTTAATTGCAGTACTAAACTATACAGGCATAGTTTAAATTTAAAAAGTAAGAGAAAAATGTTCCATTTGAAAAACTGAAATTAAGCAGTGTTTATAATAAGCACGAGGAAGGGAATGAAAAATTAGAGCATTAATTTACTTTTATTATAACATAAATATTTTACACTCCTTACACACTTTTTGTTGATTCTTTTTCTCGAAAACTCTGCAGGTATGTTAAATGTTCACAATTTCGCTCCGAACCATAAGCGTTAGCAACTTTCGGACGAAACTGCCGCTGTAATTAGTTGGTGTTTGGAATGTCAGCGGGGGCAACGCGATAACGAACGAATTAATTGCACCACGGTGCCATCTAATAGTCATAAATCGGATTAATTGATTTATGGCACGGGACGGCGCGGAAATGAACGAAATAATTTATAATAAAATCGTAAATTTCTGGCAGCAACTGGAAGCGGCGTTTAAAATATGTTTTCCGTATTGACCGCAAATCGACTACGCATGCAGAGAACACATGGCCGAAGCGTGCTGGCGCGGATTTTTAGGCGAAATTCTGCGTATAATTCTGTATTACTGTTCGTTTGGATGTGTTGTCAATTTAAAATTTATCGTCGTTTCAATTATACTGAAAAAACATTTGAATTCTGTGTATCAGTAAGTGAACATGACTTGCAAATGAATTTATTATAACTAAGGAAGTGACTTTGAAGTTAATTATGTAATATACATAGATAGGGAATAATAAATTATTATTATAATATGTTATATTATAAAAAATATAATAATAGAATAAAATAATTTTGTATACATAACTTTAATTAAAAACAAATAGAACATGAACTGTAACACATGTCAATGAATAAATGATTAATGCAAAGAAAAGGAAATTTCAATTATAGCACAGATAGCGACTAATATCCTGGATAAACCGAAACAAGAATAAAAAAATGTACTAAATATATACGTAATATCATAATTCCCAGACGGTGACACATTAAAACAGAATAACAGACACACGCACACACTGGTGTAGCAACATGCATAGGCGAAACCGGCAGAAGTCTTAAAAGAAGAATTAAAGGCTGTGTGTCAGTTTAGGATCCAGCTATGGAAAACATTTGTTTACCTTAATTTTAATCTTCAGAACGTAAAAGTATTAGATAACGTAAAGAATCCATACCCTTAATTTATTAGAAATAAATGAAATAGAATAATAACCAAACTACTACAACATCCATATTCATGTAAACTATTCACAGACGCTTAGAGTATAGCCGATTAATATATACAAATTTTAGCTGACACCAGTAGTAACATTTATTTTAAGTCTACAAACTTTGAGGTGAGTATTTCTATGCTTTATTTTGGGTGCTTCCGTTTGGAATGCAAAACTGCATATATGCTTTACTAACACGGTACTTTTATTTATAAACACATGGCTCCTTTGAACGTTGGAATGCATTGTCATTAAACAAAAATGCATCGGTTGTGAATTGGCTAGAAATGGAAACTAATTATACAACAATTATGTTTGTATAACAGAACAAACTGTATTAATTAATACAATTTTATCTATGCGTATCATTTTAAATTTAACCTTTTTTAATTTTTTTTTCTTGTTTCTATTAGGCATATAACTGCTTATAAATATTTATTAATAAATGGGCGAACACTTTTCTCACACACTTTAGCAGTTTAAGTAAGTTTGCAACATGTTTTAATTCGAACTAAAAATATGCATTAACTTATTCTTGATTTTTGGCAATAGTACCAAAATATATATATTCAACCAACGGTTTACGTTTTCATGGTTACTTATAAATTATTTATTTAAATCTGTTTTACAATTTATTTTTAAGCGAAAGTGTAATTTACGTACTGTGAGTATTTCTGAGTATCAGTTGTAGTTTATAACTGTATTAACGTTACAAAATAAAAACTGTTTTTCAAAAAATTGCATACCCAAAACTAGTTCACTAGATTTCTTATTCGCTTGCCACAGTGTTATTGGCTTTGAATAATTATGACACAGTTTTTTATCAATCCTCATACTTTTGCACTACTCAAACTGCCGCCCAAAGTAGCGTGGTTTGATTTAAAAATGCTTATTTCATGTGTTGGTAGTATGAAATAATTTTATATAGGGTGTTCAATAGAAACTTGTTTCGTGCCTCGGCTTAGAGAATCGGTGAATTTCCTTTCCTTTCTGATCGATTGCCCTTCGGAACACCTAAAATTACGCAAAAAATATTCACTTGTTAAATTTTCTCATGGTTTTCGAAAAAAAAAAGTGCAGCAATGCATCTTTGTGAGCACATAGGATGGGCTAGTTGGTCATGGATTTGCTGTTTTGCAGTTTCCTCTAGGACAAAATGTGTGGAACTAAAAGTACATCTTATCTATCCCTAACATAACTTTTTTAAATATAATACCCTGTATATAATGAAACTTTTGTATTCTTAAACTTAAAAAAGTATTTTCCAGTACTTAGAGGTCTTATGCAAAGACCTCTAAGTACTCTTTATAGCTGTCTGAATTAGAATGGAGAAGTTCTATACTTTAGATTATTATGATGACTGATTGAAAATTTACTGTACTTTCAATTTCCAATACCATTAATTTAATTGCCAACTGATATATTTTTTAAGGCAGCCATGAAACGTGAAAAAAGCATATCCTTCTACGTTATTGTTTATTATTTATTTAATTCTTTATCATTCTTTTGTTATTCACTATGAACTTTTCACGCAAAAAGTTAGTGGATACGACTTTAATTTTAGGAGAATATAATAGAAATTGGCCTTTTGACAATACCCCTTTTACAAGGAAACGTACCCAGAAAGACGTCATCCAAGAGAAGAATAATTTAAAATCTATATTGAGCGGCTTGTAAGCCAAATGAATTACCTAAAGTATACTCGTGAAGCAAGTACCCTTAGTGAAGAAAATGACTTTAGGGTAATAGCGTTAGTTCTGCAAAGCTCACTGCAGAGCCCTCTCGCTGAAAATAATACGTATTTTCGTATGAAGCTACATTTCACAAAAGTGGAAACGTAAATAAACAAAATATGGACTAAAATAATGGGTAGTAGTAGATTATAAATATTTGGAATGTTTAGTAATTTTTGTGTTGTCCAGATTTTCTTAGATGGACGTTGAAATGATTGAAAATACTTTTTAAGGAATAAATTGCTAGAGCTCCTTGAAAATCTTCCTCTAGATAGGATACAGGCCAATTGTCTACAGCAAGATGGTGCCTTCTCACTTCGCTGTGGAAGTTAAACAATAGCTCAAACAGGTGTTTCCTCAGAAGTGGGTCGGACAAAGTAGACTAATAAGTTGCCAGCCTTGTCCTCCTGATATCATACCCTTCGATTTTTCCATAAGTAAATGCCTCGGAACAGGCATGACCACTTTCGGTGCAGAATTGAGGTGTGCATAGAGCAGCATGGGTAACATTTCGAACACTTGTTGCAGTTAATATGTTTGTACATAATTACTGTAATAATATTACAGTAATGGACATCTATCTATTCTATTAATCATAACATTTGAACTGTCAACTTTAGGTATAGGGGAATGGTAAACAAATTAAAGAATACCAAATTTTGAGAAAAATGAAGTTGTTTTTTTTGAACAAATGGAACACCCTGCATGTGGATGGATATACAGGGCGAGGATTTATTTTGGTACCATGCCGGCTAGTACGCCACGCCTTGTCTATCCAATCATAGCGTATAGTGTCTGCTGACCGGCGCCGTTCGCGGCAATGTGCCGACCGGACGGATTTATCCCCAAACGACTTTTTTTGTGGGGGTCGTTTATGGCCACGAGCGAGCAGAAAATCTGGGTGCCCTGAGAGCTAAAATAATAGAAACAGCTACCCTTATCACACCTGAAATGCTTTCTAATGTTAGAAGGAATTTCTATGAGAGATTAGGCTACTGTTTGGCATTGTAATTTTTTTAATTTAGAATTCTTTTTTATGTTCAAATGGGGTTTTAAGAATTTATTTTATTTTAGAATATTTGTTTATTTTTCTTTTATAAGAATAGATTTATGTTCCTTTTGTGCAATCAACATTTAATGCCAATAACATTTCAAAGGAGATATTTCTAAGACTTTTACACCCATCAACGGGCCAGGTTCAACTAAAGCCCGCCGCTGAATATAACGCGCCTCCCCACTACAGTAGCAGCCTGGGCGCGGCTTAAGTACAGTAGCAGCCTGCATATGTACATACATACATACTGTGTTAGGATTGAAGTCGGTACCATAGCCACGCGCATGTCCCTACCGTAAGACGCCCACAGCGCAGTGGGGAGGCGCGTTTATTCAGCGACAGGCTTTAGTTGAACCTGGCGCGTTGACGGGTGTAGTAGCTAGTGCTCTTTTACTTAATATTTC
>JAWQRJ010003855.1:0-11605 GCA_033557515.1 Diorygopyx duplodentatus
ACTAAAAATTTTTATATATATATATATATATATATATATATATATATATATATATATATAAGATAGAGGATAATTGGGTAAACCAAGGAATAAACAAGGAAATAATCCAAAGAAAAAAGAACAGCATATTCGTCCGGCAAACGAAAGGTCACGGGGTTCGATTCCCGTCCCAT
Source organism: Diorygopyx duplodentatus (assembly GCA_033557515.1). Taxonomy (NCBI): domain Eukaryota; kingdom Metazoa; phylum Arthropoda; class Insecta; order Coleoptera; family Scarabaeidae; genus Diorygopyx; species Diorygopyx duplodentatus. The sequence continues at coordinate 174 of JAWQRJ010003855.1, forward strand.
GGTGTTCTTTTTTCTTTGGATTATTTCCTTGTATATACATATATATATATATATATATATATATATATAGGGTGAGCCTAAATTGTTTTTACAAAAGAAGAGGGCTGATAGTACCCATCCAGACGAGCAATAATTACCAAGGAACATAGGCCCGCATTCCACTCTGATTTTTAAATATTCCAGTAATTTAATTTGTCCCAATGATAGGAACATTAATAAAACAAACATTAGTTTTAGTAGTAAAAAACCATTAATTTTGTAAGTAATGCATCAATTATTTAAAAATAAGCATTTACCTTACCATAACAATAAAGAAATAAACTTTAAATCTTTTTTATTGAAATAAAAGTAGGAATGACACCAGAAGAAGCACGGGAGGAGAGTAAAAAAGTTTACTGAAAAGTACGAAGCATACCAGAAAAATTAACCGCTACGTATCCACTGAGTATCTTATACATACTGTGTTTGTTTTATTCTGCCTTCCACTATCTTTAAACCGATGACTTCTCAAACATAAAAAAAGCGCTCCCGGACGAAGCCTTTTCTTTTCTTAAATTAGAAAAAACTTTTCAGAAAGAGGAAGTTGAAAGAGAAATGGAAGAAAAAGAGCAGAAGAAGAGGAAGATGAAGAAAAAGGGCAGGAAGCAAGGGTCTTTTTTGTTTTATTAAATGCTTTTGTTTTTGTGATTTTTATTATTAATAAGTTTTACAATGATATTAAGTCATTATTATTTGAAAAACTCCCAAAAAATTTATGTATGCATATTTTTAGATCTATTTTTCTGAATGATTTCCTTCAGAGGGACGGAAAGTAGAAAATGGAGGGTTTGCTTCAACAACGCCGATCAGCCGAACCCGAAGGACTGTTATTATGATAACGGTCAATATTTCGTTCTTCACATTCTCAAGATCAAAAGTATAGCATTTTCACCGGCAAGGATAGACTTATTAGTTATGCATTGGTATTGATTACTGAATAGCCGGATTAGGTAATAGTTATTGTTAGAAAAAGCTTATTTTAATTCATTTAAACATATACATTTTAAAAAAATAAAATAATTTTTGGTGCAAAGATTCTAATGAAGTTATTTTGAACCACGTAATTTTGAAAGAAATATCAATAATGACACCGACAAAACGACAAAAGCTTTATCCGTTCCCCATATATTTCTAATGGACGGTCTGGGGTAGACACCCTGTATACAAAGCTAACTATGTTTTAGGGCCATCATTTTGTAATTTGTTTGCATAAATCAAAATTAAATTAGTCAGAACATGAATGTAAGGATTCTGAAATTGTTACTTGTTACTTATTTGTCAACTTTTGCAAAATGCAAAACTGTTTGCACATGTTGCTTAATATTATATTTTTTGTCGCATTCAATCCAAAATTAGGAATAACAATAAGTAACAAGGATCTAATCTTTAAATAACTTACAACGTGGCGTCTTTATACAGACACGGAAAAATAATTCTCTGCTTTCGCATTATTTTTTAACATCTCTTTTAAAAAAAGATAAAAAAAGATGCAAATAAGCACAAAATATTAAATCAAGGACAAAAATTCCAAAAAAAGCAAAAAAAGATTAGTTTCAAATGACTTATTTTTACATAATTCGTACATATTTTAATATAAAATATATCTGCTTATAATATTTATAATAAGCTTAATGTCTAGAAATCCGGACTCTAGTAATTAGATAAAATATGTTACACACTTTGTTATTTGTTTTGTGTACCGGAGTGATATTATAATTCTTGAAAACGTTTTTTGCTTTAAAATGAATCTGATTGAAAGTAAGAGACCTAAAAGAATGTGTCATTTGGTTTATATCATTTAAAGCTTGTTGGGTTTGGAAAGGAGAGTAAAAAGGGGGATCATTTTTAATTGTTTGTTTGTGAATTAGATTATGGATATATTTTAATGGAAAGTTGTTATTTTTAGCCACTTCGAAAATGAATTGTAATTCTTTAGTTTTTAAAACATCTGATATGTCATAGTTGAATAATCTAAATATGAAAGAACGGAATGCGGGTAATTTTTATAAAAAAGGATGGAATGATGATAGATTTTCTAAATATTTCAAAAGTAGGAATGTTATTAACATTTAAAACCGTTAAATCTAGGAAGTTAATCTTTTTATCATGTTCAATCTCTACAGTAGAATTAAGTTTTTCATCAAGTTCAATCTCTAAAGTAGAATTAAGTTTTTCATCAAAGTTATTGATATATGTTAGAAAAGAATGTAAACAATTTTCATCCCCTTTCCAAACACAGAACACACATCATCTACATATGTGATCCATTTTATTATGTTGTCCTTTAATGGATTATTATTGTTTATTATACAGCTAGCTTTTATTTGGTTTAGGTATATGTCTGTCAATAAACCTGAGATTTGCATCACTATTGGTCCATCTTTTATTTTATAACTTTTTCCGTTGAATGTAACGATATTATTAGTAAGGACATGTGGAAGAATATTATTAAGATGTTTTCTTATAGTGGGGTCATTGAAATTTCAAAAAGTTTCAACGAAATGATAACATAAGATTATTATTTAGCGAATAGATTATTTTTTTGATTTGTGATATAAAATGCATTGAATTTTTTATTGAGTGTAAAGTTTATGGTTTGGAGGACATAAAGTAGGAGTTTGGTTAGAGGACAGACTGGAGAGCTATAATATGAGGTGATGGTCTACTTGGGATATCTTTTTTATGCAATTTAGGTAATGAGTGAGCTTAAAAGAAAAATTATAAATTTTGATTATAATATCTTTTGATTTATGTTTCGATTTATGCGTTTTTATTTTTTTGAATTATATTATCTAATGGATTCTTTTTTCATGAAATCATTGTTTTTTTTTTAATATAATTGTCTTTGGACATAATTATGTGCATCTTTGTCCGCTTTTACATACAGGGTTGGCAAGAAATAAGTTTCCCACTTCAGAGGGCTCTAGAATGCGTTCTATTGGTCCAAATGAGATAAAATTTGAACTACAGATAATTCAAATGATGCGCTTGACATTTATTAAATAAATAAAAAGTAGTACAAAAATTCGCCGATGGTCTTAATTAAATCGACTTTTGTAGGAAGTGCTAATTTATAACTAGAATTCTAAAGTTTTTTTCTTCGGGATTCAAATTTATGTTGGTGAGGTTAGTAAAAAAGATAATGTTTTGCTGATTTTTTGGAGAATTTTCAGTTATGTTATTGATTGTTAATTTTTATTGCTGACACCCAAATGTGATAATTTACAATTTTTCTTTGTTTTGTCTTCTAAACAAACACTGAGGAGATTATTTTTAATTTTACATATTATTTCTTCGAGTTTGAGGAGATGAAATTGTCCTTGAAGTGTTTACGTTTTTCTTTCTTAATGATTTTATGAGATAATTTCTTCTTTGCTGGTTCGTCTAAGTTGTTTGTGGTGATATTGGCGAAATCTCTCTTTTCAAGCACGTGTTGATAAAATTAATGTGGTTTTTAGTTTTTCCTATTTTAGTGCAAATTCTGTGAAATCGATCGACTAAGGATGAAGTGTATTTGCTGTGTGTTAATTACTCGAAGTAAAGAAGGAATGACAAAATAAACTTATTTATATTTCTTGCTTATTTTATTTTAATGTATACGGTACCGGTTTCGGTTTTACACAACCATCATCAGTCGAATTGTGCGTAAAAATAGGAAAACGTTTTTTTAAATCAATGTTATAAAAAGTTTAAACTAAAATCATATAACATAAATTATACGATAATTACTTGAAAATGGTATATAGTTTATAATGTATAGTATATAGTTTGGAATATTTATTAATATAGTTAATAACAATAGTTATTAACATTTAAAACCGTTAAATCTAGGAAGTTAATCTTTTATCATGTTCAAATTATCAAAGTAAAAAAATACTTTTTGTAATAAAATTATTATATATAGAACTATTATGTTATCAAGAAAAGTCTAAAGGAGAAGTTTCTTTAATTCTCTTCTTCTTTTAATTCTTTAATAATTTTAAAATTAACGGTGTTGTACTTAACTATCCACTTCATCGTAAGGAATAATTAATTGTTGTATTAGTTTTACAACGAATTATAAAAGATGATTGATAATAATATAATTGAAAGACGTCGTACATAAACTCTATGATTGTTGTTAAACTTAAAATAGCCGGGAGAATTATGATTAAATTATCCCCCGATGTACAATAACTTGACAAAGTTATAAAGAAAGAACACGAAAATCCAGAAAGCATGCAAATTTATTTACTTGCAATAAAAGGATTTTCTCAAAGTCAGATTTAAAATATATTTTATTTGTTTAATAAAAAATCAATTAAATGCGTTCGTTGCCAGCGATGCTGAAAATAAACCTTTCGAACACACTAAATTAATTATTTCACAATTACGAAATTCATATATAAAGTTGTCAATAGTAAAATGCGAATTCTTTAAATATTCTCGTATTTAGGTTTTCATTATTTTCAACACCGGCTTATCAGTAGATCGAATAAATCCAGCAAATGTTTCTACTCTTTCAAATTTTCCTACTCCTACTGGTGCAAAGAAATAAGAAGTTTCCTACGATTGCTAAATGACTGAAAAGTTTATACTACATTCTTCTGTACCTGCTTTACGTCTATTTCAATTGTTACAGAAAAATCAATCATTTTTATGGACTAAAGAATATCAAATTCCTTTACAGAAATTAAAATCTTGGTTTTGTAAATTAGCAACCATCGCACCTAGTTTATCTCAGCAAAGAAGTGATTTAGAAGTTCCCATAAAAATAATCAAAGCTGAAATATTTTATACAGAAACAGAAAAAGAAATTCTTCAACGTACAGTCTTCAATTTTAATACCATATTCTATTTATGAGTACATTTTATTTCTATGTACTCGTACATAGAAATTTAATAACTGCAAACTATTTTAGATGTTCTTTTATTCTGATTTCTATCTTCTGCCTGTTTCTCCTATGTAAATGGCACTCTAGGGAGTACATTCCATTTTTGTCTATTAACTTAGTGTTTTCTCTGCTATTACTTATGGTTTTTAATTGTATTACTAGATTTAAAATTAACCCTGATGCTCAATTTTTTAGTAATGTTTTAATCCTATTACCCAAGGATATGTAAGTGAATGATATATAAAACACAAAAAAAAACTTTTATGCCACCATGTGCGGTTATCTTCGGACACGCTTTTTTAAGGCTGTTTCGCTTCCCCACCGATACATCTCGTCAGCTCTCCATAGTTCTGTTCGATGTTTTCCTTACAATTTTATTTACTAAGTGATGCGTTACCTGCATTACCAACTTACTATTTGACTCCACTTATTTCACGCTAGTCCTTGCTTTTCTAAACATGATTTAATTCGCCAACGAAAATGACTACCTTCAAGTTCGTCGTGAAAAACCAGTCGTGGTTCAGGGAGAACGCGCACGCACGTGGCCTCGTTCCGTTCGGACGGTAAATTGAAATATAGCAAATTAGTTCCATCGAAGTTTCAAAAGTTACACTGAAGATAGTGTCTGTAAAGGATAACGAAACGTTGTTACTAAGCCTTACTATAAAAAATAACATCCGTCCTCCGTCCTCCAAAATAAGTAGAACTGGTGTAAAAAAATATATACCATATGAGAATTAAAATTAAAGTAGGATTTTCTATTAACGAACCCGGGCCTATAAATCCCCCGAAAATTAAACCGCGCAAACTGTACCCCATCTGTATAAAACGCAACTCTAAAGTACCATTTTAGAGTAAAACGCTGTTGGGAACTAAAATTGCTATTTCCCTAATTACGTGCCACCGAGGTGAACTTAGCAGCAAGGCATCCCTTGACTGCTCACATCCCTTGGGGCTAACGTAGCCCCAGCTGCTTTACAAGAACAACCTGCAGTAACGACCAGTAAATAATCTATTGTATACAGATCGTTCGTAGATTCCATATCTAGTGGATTTTTCATCAAACTTATCAGCTTTGTATCTTACTTGTATCATTACACTTAACAATAACTTCTTCTTGTCACTTCTTGGCTTACAGGTGAACGCCGCATCGGTGAAGAAACCCTCCGTTGACGTTTCGCCGTTCATTGTAGACGGCATCTTCTTCTTGTTGTAAATCTTTAAAAAGTCACGTTTACATAGATTTCTTTGAAGATTTCAAACAATATTTCATAGTATCAGAGTTATTTTTATAACAAAGAAATATGAGCTTTTTTGCCAACCTATCAGTAATAATTTTAATCCTTACGCTGTGTCTATTTGAAATTGAATAAGGCCTGCTCTAAATCCTGATATCCAGGCGCACTCACGAACAATACCTTGACAGTTATGAACTTCGCAGAGTATTCTCGCAAACAGCCCCCTCTTGATCTCTGGTATTAAATGCGGACCCCCATCTCTCTGTTTGCCCCCCCATTCACGCACACTAGATCTATTTATCCGTTCCGAGAGACGTCTCGTGCGCAAATACGGTGACGTGCGCACCATTTGATCGTCAGCGTCGGCATAATTGAGTTTGAGGCGGCCTTGCGTAGGGGAAAGGGGCACACAGAAAGCCTCTATGGCGGGTCAACACCAGAGGTCGCGCGCTTTTGTCCGAAGGGAAATTGGAATATCGGGGGTAAGCAAGCGAAAAATAAACGGGCGATTTCTTTAAGGATTGTTGTCCTGCGGCCGCTCACAATATCTGCAGATGGCGCCACGGAAATTTGATGGTCTTTGTTTAGCGCCGGTTTGCTCTTTAAGAAGCGGTGAAGAAACAGGAAATTCGGTCTTGGCAGTTTTCTTATAAAAAACGTAGACTTTTTTTGAGCAAGCGGAAATTTAATTAAGATTTAATTAATTCCTTAGAGAATGCATAGAAATTTCATGGGATTTAAGAAGTATAACGCTAGCGAATTGCGGAATCCAAGCAAAGGTTGGGTTAGAGAAATTAGAGCTCTATAATTTTTCGGATTAAACATTTTTTATTGCCCAACCACCTGAACAAATCCGAAATTTAACGTATTTATTGAAAATCGGAAAATATGCCTCACCGACCACATAAATTTCCAATTGCAAATCCACCAGGACTTAATCCTTAAGAGGATTAAATCATACGGATTTACAGCATATCCACCAGGAAGGGAGCAGTTAAAAGTCACGCAACTTGCTTAAGTATTAAAATTAAACTGGGCATAGCTTATTTTAAAATAATGGGAATGTCAATGGAATTGTCAAATTTATGCTTCTCAATTTCCATCCGCTCCAATAAACCCATCTTCTACCCCTTTTTTGTTTCATGTAGAATTTTCGCGTTGGGTTAATTTATTTTGTGATCTGCCTGGGTATTATATGAATGCATATGCCTAGTTTTCGTCCAGTTTAACCTATGTACATTTTTCCACATTCATTACAATGTATGAAGTATATGCCGTTTTTATAATGAGTGTTTATTTTTATAATTCGTAAGGATATTATGTGTTTTGAAAGTTGGAGTGATGTTATACTTATTAAAGATTTTTTATTAAAGTTCCTTAGTTACAACGGAGTTAATGGAAGTAGTTTGGGATTGTACAGTCGTTTTCTAAAGTTTGTTTAGAAATAATTTTGTTGATGATTTTGATATTATAACCATTGAATATACACAGTGTGTCTACTGTAGACCGTCCATAGCCTGTATAATGGCAAAATTATTAGCTCTTATATTTACTACGCTTTACATTCTCTGGCACTCGTAATAAATTTCCAAACTCCCGTCTTTTCCAGAAATTCCAATTTCCCTCGTTTTGTTTACGGCCGCCTACTTGGACCGGTTCGATTAATTTCGCGAACTCTCCTTTCAGCAAAATTTAATAAACTCCAAGTCTCAATATTCCGCGCGCCCCCTCCTCACTTTCCACCCGCCCGATTAATTTATTGTTCGAATCAAAATGTCGATGAATAAAATTAAACCCCCATCACGTTTCCGGTCCAATTTATTTATTGCCACCTCGAAAGCCATTTATCAAAAAGCCCCGACGCGGCGTCGGCAATTCGCTCAAATTTAATAACGCAACGGGAGGGAAAACAAACACGTAGCGGGAATAACAAAAGAGCTCCTTCCCAGCGCACGCGGGCGGCTGCTTTCCCGACGCGTCATCTATTACAATTTGCGTCCGTTTCCGTGACAACATCTCGTATGTTTACGATCTCGCCCCATATCCCGATGACGACGGGCGTAATATCATAACTGCCACTAAACAACTCGTAAACAGCTGAATGGCGACCCGTTACCAGGACAACCCTTTGTACTGACGACGATGCGACGGCGACGTCTCCGTTGCCTCGCGAAAGATGAGTTTCGTGAGATAGTGCGGCGTATAACAAGTAATAAAAGGCCATTTCTTTGTTTGCAAACGAACAAAAGATAAGCGCCAAGTGTCGGTCGTCAAAATTTATCAACAAAGTACATCGCTTAGAATCAACCACGCATATAGAGCCCTTATATTTTGTGTTGCTAAGCCTACATAAAGTGCTGTAGCCAATCAACGCGCTGTATCGTTGAAGCTCCGCCCATAATATTAGACCAGAACCAATCAAAATGACCTACTGAGAAAATACACTCTGAGAAAGTTATGTGAAGAAGTTATCTGAGTTGTTTCTCAATTCCAGTTGAAACGTCAAAAGTGTTTATAATCTATTTCCTTTGCTACTTCTTTAATATTAAAGATAATGAGGTGTTATCTTTAATCTTATCATATTCAAGAATCATTCGGTGAAGCTAATTAAAAATGTACAGCACATATATTTCATTAAAACCTGCATTAAAGAACAATTTACATCTAGATTTTGTTAATTCATAATTCAGGATACCACAACAGGTCAGTATATCAAATATTACAAGACTAGTACACCAACATCTTTATAAATACTAATAACAACACCATTTACCACACACACAGAATATTAACGGAACGAAGAAGAAATGGAAACAGTAAAGAGCTAATAAACGCCGAGGGGAGAACACAAAAACTAAAAACCCAACGAGGAAAATTCAACAACAATACTAAGCAATAGGTACCATATCTTAGAAAGTTAAATAAACGTCTTAGGGAAGGGGATATCATAGTGGCAAAAGCAGATAAAAACGCGAGCATGGTATTAATGTATAAACAAGATTATATACAATTACAACATACTTAAAAAACAACAACAAACGCATTTAACAAAATTTATAAGAAACGTAAAAAACAATGTAATCAAGAATATAAATTTGCATAGTGATCAAATAATACTCTGGAAAATATATGTAGATGATATAATTGTCATATGGAAAGATAGCAACATCTCAAACATACATACATTTCATGAAACCATAAATCAAATCCATAAAAACTTAAAATCTACATTAGAAGTCGAAAACGACTGCGTAAAAACAATAATAAGGTAGAATTTGAAGTTTATAGAAAGCTTACCCACACACAAATTATTATACCCTGTGCGGTATAATAACTCTCACCATCATATTGCTCACAAATTTTCCGCTATCAACGCATTGAATGTACAGACATTAATAATTATTTAACATAACAATAGAAAAGCAAACCAATATAATAAGACAAATAACATCTAATAACGACTTTCCAATGCGAACTATAAATAAGAAAATTAACAAAATAAAACACAAATATCAACAACAACAACAAGTTAACAATTACATACAAACAATTACACAACAAATATCAGGGTAAAGATTCACAGAGATTACAACGCATCCTTGATAAATACGGCATAATAACACCCTTTAAAACAAACAATACAACATGAAACACCCTTATGTAGTCAAAAGAAAAAATCGAAATGTTACAAAGGAGTGACGTATGCTCACTAAATTGCAATACTTGCCCAGCCACATATATTGGTGAAACAGAAAGCACAGTACATTAAAGAATAAACGAACATAGAAGAAATATTAATTCAAATTTTGGAAACCATGTTATTATAACAAATAATAAAATGTTTTCCAAATCTTTTTGATGCAAAAACAAACACTAAAATTTTACATTACAAAAGAAAAGGTTACCTAGTGGATCCGATTAAATAGAAAAGTGCATACATTTTGAAACCAACACTCAATGCCTGAATGATCAAATCCACAATAATACCAGTGTACAAATCTTTGATGATTTGATGTTGTTTGATTACATGAAACATTCATTTGGAGCAATTTAAGGATAAACACCTTTTATACGACATGTTTGCTTCACTTATGGTTAAGTTCGCAGAAATGTGGCATTTCTGCGAGCTTAACCATAAGTGAAGTGAAATTGCTCCAAATAATTGTTCATCCAAATGAAATTCATCAATATATATTATAATTTCAAGATTAAGTTTACTACGATAGCATAATTCATCGTGATATTAAGAACTTTACCATTTTTTATAATCAAAATGCCCATGAAGATGGTAATGTAATTACCGAAACCGGTAGACAAATAAAGTGTTAAAGATCTAACATTAGTTTCATAAAATACTGATTGGTAATTACACCCTTTATTATTACACCCCTTTCTTTCTGGAACTATATATTAAACTAAGAAAGCACAAAACCACATACAAAGTAAGTTACCAACATTCACAATAACAATATTTGCATACATAAATATTTTACAGATCAAATTTCCACTAAACTTAACTACTAGCACAGATTGACTTCTACATGTATCAAATTAACCATATTTATTAAACCATAGCAACACAACAAATACATAAATCAACATACAAGCACACATACTCAGCAACCTAACAACAACAGAGAGCACAACATTAACATGAAACAAAAAGACAATAACAATATTTAAATTAAAAGATACTGAAAGAAAAGCAATTTAATAACAGTTGGCTATGGTGACATTGTAGACAAGTAAGTAAATATACAGTGATTTTAAGACGTTAACCCTAAATAAATTTTAAAATTTATTTAAGTTGGTATTTTTAAAATTCTTTAGTAATTTATGTCTTAGATTATCATAAAAATAAGCTAAAACCATAACTACATTAAATTGTCCAGAACTAAACATATGTGAAATATCTTGATAACTCGATTTCCAAATGATACATACATTAATTTTTCACCCTAAATATGAAATCAACCAACCTAAGTTACATAAACGTCAAAATTTATAACTAAATGGTAGGCAACTCAATTTACAACAAATGAATGTGTTGTCAGAGGATCGCTTTTGCAGCAAGAGCTCGAAAAACCTTCAATAATCAGAAAATGAGACATTTTAGGTATAGGGAAACCCAATACCGTTTAACGAGGATTTTAATTCTACATTTGATAAGATAAAAATAATTGGTAGTTGTTAGTTTAAAAAAATCACTTTTTGTCATTTAAAGTTTCAAAATTCAATTTTGTAAAGAACGTACGTAAGAATGTCCAGCCTGGTGTATTTC
>JAWQRJ010003856.1:0-11605 GCA_033557515.1 Diorygopyx duplodentatus
TGTTATAAAGGACATTCCCACAAAATTTTGCCTCATCAGTCCATATCATTTGTCCATACTTAGTAAAATTATCATTTTCTTGCGTTTTTAATAAAAACCATTCGCAAAATTCAACTCGAGTACATAAATTTTCATCCTTAAAATTTTGTACTTGATGATATTTGAATGGTTTCCATTTGTGTTTTACTAAAATTCTATGCATTGTTCGGGTTGAAAGTCTAGCTAGTATTCAAGTAATGGCTAGTTTTCTGAAACTTTTGTCAAAAAGGAACCGTATTCCTTTGAATTTCTTAGAAGCCTACGCAATATGCCTTTGGTTGGATTTAGACGATCTGGATATCTTTCAGAATATACACGACACGTTCTTTCAATTATTCTGTTACATTCTCCATAAATGATTAGTAAATTTAACAAATGTTCATTAGAGAATCCTAATCGCGACATTTTACAACTTATTTTAATTACAGTAATGATACACGTACACAGAATGAGTCTAACTGTTAAATAGACTAACATTGAGTTGGCTGTTTTAAAGCACTCTAGATTTGGAACTATTAATAACTACTTATACGGATACAGTTTTTTCAAACTGATTTATCCCAATAACAAAGCATATATTTTAGGTATATTTTAGGATATTCTACAGAAAGTTAATATCATTTGTTTAGAAGAATTCAAAAATGTATAGAAATAATAAGGTTTGCCATCTCTTTAACGTGGCCAAACAAATTTCCTTTATTTGCAGTACTTATTATTTTACACGTTATTTAAAAGAGCAATGTAATTGTCACTGTTTTTGTTGAAACTGACAACTTAGCTTTAAATTTTAACATAGAATTCAAAAATGCAATAAAATACAGGGTAGTCCATTAGAAATAAGCAAGTTGAGTACCACTTTCGATATAACCGGAAGTGTTCAAAGGTTGAAAATATTTTAGTTAAGACTGCCGTACCCAAAAACCAATAATCCTAAACTTTCAATGTCCTAATTTACCTGATTCTCCATATCTTTCTAATGAACGCTCATTGTGCCGGACGGTGTATTTAAAAAAATGACGGGAAAGGCAGAAAAAACGCCCAAGTTAAGGGAATTTTCCGTATTTTTAAATGAGAAGCTTGTTCGCATAACAGATTTAACTACAAAAGTATACTTCTAATTCAACAAAAATCGGCTTTACAGAAAAAATCAGTTAAAAAAAATACTGAAAATGAGTACCAACATTTTTATTGTGTATGAGTTACCACTCATACACAGTCCTAGGGCTACAAATATAAATGATCGAACCCTCCAGCCGAGACGATTCTTGTGCAACGATGACTAAAAACCTCTGTAGTGGCTAAAGTGAAGTTTTACCCTAAGCAATTTCAATAACGCTTGTAAGGTATAGAAATAAATATAATAATTGTATTGTATTCTAATAGAAATTTGTAAAGTCAAACAACTTGTTTTCAAAATAAGGAAAACTAATATGTTTTGTGGTTAATATAATCGATCACCACCCGTCTTCCAATGCCCAACCGCCCCCCTTTGCACGAAACCGCCAAACACCTCCTCCACGATAATTTGCGCATTATTAATGAAAATTTTTGCCATCAATCACGGATAAGGGATTTGATCAGTGGTCCTCCAGCCGTGACGCCCGCGAGTTTTATGGTTATATCGTTCCGGAGAGCGGGGTGCAAATAATGCGGCGTTTTTTCTCTTTTGAATGCCGGAGGGCCAAAGTGGCCTGGCTTTAGTGCCGGCCTCGCATTAGCGCGCGGGATCGCGTCGGGGGGCCCTACAAATACGTCCGCCACGCGGCCATGAGTAAACGCGACGCCCCCGACCCGACGCCGGCCGTAGCCGTCGGCGGACGTCTCTTTTCATTACCGTCACGTGCGTTATTGTTTGTTGTGCCACGGGCTGGCTATTATTGCGCCTCTAATCCCCGACACTTGCTCTTTTCATTGCCATGAAAGAGCAGCCGAGAAAGAAACGTTATCCAGCAGTTCTAATCAAAGGGATGCTTGATGGAAGCTCCTTAGTTTGAAAAGAAAATACAGAATTGTACAATAAATTGATTTGTTCCATTTATTTGGCAAAAAGCCTAGAATGGTGACTAAATTTTAGAATAATTTTGATGCCAATAGAAAAATTAAATTTTACTTAAGGGCACATTCATGAATGAAGGGAAAATTCAATTGTTATATAAAAGTATAGAACTGCCTTTTCAGAATCGCAGATATTAATTTTCAGGATCTGTTATTACTTAAAATAAGATTCTTTTGTTTATAGCTAAGTTTGATTAAGTCGACATAAATTTTTCCGCAGTACTTCAATGTAGCTTTTCTGGGCCTTTATAGATCAAACTAAACTACCACACAAAAATTAATAAACAATTAGCTTACTGCATCACCAACGTTTATTGCCACAAAACCATATACATCGACATTTATAGAACGCGCATAACGAACAATTTTCAAAAGCCTAACATAGGAAGGTAGGACCGAAATTTCTCTCTTCGCCAGGTGCTTGTAAGTCCTGCAGCCATTTGCGATCATCTATCCACTGTGAGAAAGCTCGCATCTGCAAATTGTATGCAGTAGCAGCAAACATTGCATTCTTCTCGAAAGTGCTGTTATAGTACCCAATTTAGCGATCTTCACTTCAAACCGTGACAACAACGCAATATGAACGTGCGAAATACTAACCTGATGCAAAAATGTATCGCATGTCGCCTTGAAAGACATGTGTCATATTGTCTTTTTATCGAACTTAAACATTAATCCAACCAACGCCTATGGCAATTGCGAAGAAAGCCCCGATTATTATCAGCACAGCACCCACTATGATGAGAAAGCGCATATGAGCACTGATCCATTTGGCGAAACAGCATCCGGGTGTTTCTTCTTCTTGACCGGGTGGTACGATCATGATGTCTTCTCGTTATTCAACGATCGTAAATTGGACCCTAAACGCATATTTTTTTATTAGGTGGAACTAATCCTAAAACATAACTTTGACTTATGTAAGATATTAATTTACCGTAATGTTAATCTCTTTTCCGTAGTCTGGCTCACTTCCTCCTCCATCGCCTCCTTTCCCTCCGACAGGTATTCTTATCCAACCAACTGCTACGCAAATGACAATAAAGAGGATGCTAAATGCTGCTACGAAGGAACAAACCACGAACAATTTCATGTTTTTGCGGACGCATTGGGCTAGAAAACGTCTATCATCTTCCTCTGGTGGTATGATAATCATTTTATGTTGATGTCTGCATTTATTGACTTGAAAATTTTGCTTGGCACTAATGATGTTGTGACTTAAGGATCTTCCATTTGGAATGATATATTTCAAATGTAGTGCCGATTGAATTTACATCTTACTGAGATCTATTATATCTATATTCTAGTACAATATGTGATGCTGTAATAGTTCGTCTGGCCAAGCCTTGCTGCAATGTGGAAGGAGAACTCTTCCTAATTTATTAAAGTATTTTGCCAACATTGATGTGACAGCTTCATATTAACTGTCATTTTTGACACTTCAAGTCGCAGCAACGCTCAATTTAACGTCACGTTTACAGGTAACTGGACTAACTGATATCGACTGACAAAGAAATCAACTCGTCATGATTAATTTGATTTCATCCGCAAGAAAGATCCCCAAAAAGCATAAATGGTGACTATCGATCGCGAGCGCAGAAGTCGTTCAGGAGCGGCCCTAAGGCATAGTTTGATCAAGTTCTCTGCAATCATTTGTACGACACGGGTGCCAACAAATCCAGCCACCGC
This sequence comes from Diorygopyx duplodentatus, assembly GCA_033557515.1. Classification (NCBI taxonomy): domain Eukaryota; kingdom Metazoa; phylum Arthropoda; class Insecta; order Coleoptera; family Scarabaeidae; genus Diorygopyx; species Diorygopyx duplodentatus. Next base: position 3,781 of record JAWQRJ010003856.1, read on the forward strand.
GGCTTTGTGTAGGGCCAACATTAAACTTCTCCCGAGAAGGGAATTCACAATACACCCGATACCGCTGCGGCAATAGCAGCGCCGTCGGAACTCGTAACATCCAGTCCAACTTCAAGCCTTAAGCTACCCCTCCCACACCCTTTCTCACACACACATCCGTCCAGAGAAAATCACTCCACCCACCGCGATCCGGCCCGTCGAGTTTCCAAAGAAAAACAACCCCAACGGTAGTTTGTAAAATGGTGCCAGCGACGTATCCGAGATGGGGTCCTTTGTTACCGGCCAGGGCTCAGGTGAAACGGCCGGGAAATCTGTAAATGAAAATGTTATCGCGTCTAACAAACTTCAATCCGGTTCCCGAGTCTGTGCGGGGATTTGTTACTGCGTCTGAGGGGTTTTCGGTCAGGACGGAGGGAGAAAGAGCGAACACATTACTCTTCAATCGATCCGCTCGTTGATTGAAACTCGCGTCCGGAAACTTTGGTTTCTACTTCGCATCGGACAAGCGAGAACTTAATTATTCCTTCATTACAACTTAAAGTGATCTGCGAGAATGAGGATAAAGAATATATGCGAAATGATTCTGCCAAACTGGGTTTATTCGGCAAAATACTAAATAATACAAATAATACAGTCTTACCTATTGTATAATCAAATATCCATCCAATTCCTCCTTCTTCACTTATTCCGTGATGCAAACGCGATGTACGATAGACAGTGTCGCAATAAAATAGATAGAATTATATACATTAATAAATATTTATTTATATTTGGCCGATTGGCTGCAATTTTTGAAGGAATTGAAAGAAAGAAAATAGTGTCCCCGAGCGGAGATTTCAAGTCCAATTCGATCCAGGCCATGTTTCTACTTCCTGTCTATTCTTAAAGTACGTCATGTGCGCGACGCGCATTCGTCAGTATGCAAACGTTCCGGTCACCGTTAAAATAACATTTCATCCCGCATTAGGGCTGCAATTTTTAAAGGAATTGATTGAAGTAAAATAATGCTTCCCAATCACTGGTAGGGTGCTCTACCATCTGAGCTACCTAGGGAAGCGCGGGTTCAAATCCCGCTCGGTGGCACTGTTTTTCATAATTTAATTCCTATATACCGAGTGTCCCAGCTAACGTGAATAAAATCAGTAAAATGGTTATGAAAGAAAATTTGAAAAACCTTCAGACAGGTCAACTTTGTTTTAAAAGTAAGTACTTTTTGGTGTAGGTCATAAAATTTATGCGTCATTTGCGTAAAGGCTGTGACGTCAGCGAGTACTTTTTACTTTCTCTGTATACTCTCTCATATAAAGAAAAAGTAATGCATTCGGTCCAAAATTTCGACGGTGAGATTTTGTCATGTCTGGACGAATTATGGTATTCTACGTCTACTATTTGTAATCATTTTAGTTAAAAAAGTTTTAAATAAAAGTTGCACAGTTTCAGTCTCTATTAGAGTCTATTTCAGCAAAAAAAAATCCAATAACAGTTACAGTACTTAGTTTCCCCCATAACATAACGTTATTTTCATATATATTGTGCCATTTCTTCTAGAAGTTATGCAACTTCAGATTTTTAAAGGGAACACCCTGTACATTATTACATTTTTGGGTTCCTTGTGGAACTTATGGTCCATTTCATTAAACATACATTTGGCCAAAATCGTATCGTTTAGAAATTAGACTTTTTTTTTACAAAAAGGGACATTTCCTTAACATGGAGGTTAGTAATACAAGTCCTAGCCGTCTTATAGTTCATTTCAGCAAAAAATGTTTCAAATAAAATTTGTTGTATTTAATCCTCCCTGCAAAACCGTATACACAGAGTGTCCCATTTTTTCTAAACACTATACAACTTCAGTTTTTTAAATCGAACATCCTATATATTGTTACATTTTTAACTTCCTTGTGAAATTTATGATCGATTTTATTCAACATACATATGTCCGAAATCGCACCGTTTAGAAGTTATTTGACATTTAATGTAAAAGAATAATATATTTTTGTTTGATATAGAGGTTAGTATGTAAGCCCTACTTCCCTTATATTTTATTTCAAAGAAAAGTCTTTCAAAAAATGTACGATGCCATTTAAAAAAGGACTCGATGACATCATAGCTGTGACGTAGATGCTGCAAAAATTTTATAACCTATAGCAAAAAATGCCTAGTTTTAAAACAAAATTGGCCTGTCCAAGGGTTTTTTGAAATTTTTTAATAACCAGTTTACTAATTTTATTCATGTTAACCTGGGACACATTATAGTTTAGAAGTGATCTGTATTATTTTTTTGCAAAAAATTACATTTGAAACAATGAAACTTTTATTTCAACTTCTCTTTCTAAAATAAATAGAATCGGAAAAGTATTGCTAACAGACGGACGTACAGATAGACAGATGGGTGGACCGACCAATTGCCATAAATGGCACTGTTAGCCTTAGATTAGCCTAATTCATCAAGATATATCAAAATCTCAGTTTTGTTGTCTGCAAATTCCTTTGTGCTCAGAATCCAAAATAGTTTGAGTTTCGTTTCGCCAACCGATTTAAGGCTCTAGGTAACCGGGATTCGTCAACTAAAAAAAAATGAAAAAAAAATTTGCTTAACCGAATTATGTAAAATTTTCCTTACTATAATACACATATCGATATATAATATTGAAAATTAGTTTCCAAAATTTGTTTTGTATGTTTAGCATTTGTTGTGAAACTCTTCGCTCATCAGGATTTGAATTTTAAAAACAAAAAAGCAAATTATTTACAGATTTCTACATTACCACACTGCAACAAGTATTACATTGGTGCAATGTTGGTTGTCTAAAATGTATACAGCCACATGAAGTGGTGTGAGAACAATTATTTTATTAACAATATAATAAATATCACACATAATAATAGGTGTAGAAAGTTTTCTTCTTTCTTGTCTTGTAGCTGTCTGGTCTGGACCTCCCTTTTAATTTATAACGTAAATTTATTTAATTTATAAGTAAAACAATGTTAATAAATGAGGCCACGCATGGCTTGTCATATTCTAAGCTGTCATATATAAGCTTAAGTTGTTGTCTAGGCTTGACCCTACAGTGAGTTATTTTTATAATTGACTTTTGCATTTAATATTTCTTCTTTTGCATAAATATTTTTTGCAATTTCTGATATAAAATCAAAACATCAAAGGAAATTAAAGTTTATTCAAAACAACGAACTAAAATTTTCCAATCATTAAAATTAATAAAAATAATTCAAATTTTTAATTTCTTTAATCTTTATTTTTATATAATACCTACAATAATTGACGTTTTGTAGACAATTGCTTGCGGCAAAAGAAACGTTTTCCCAATCTGTGAAGTTACATAGTGTCACGTATACAAATTACATTAGTGATAGGGGTATTGAAGGAAAGGCACCAGTAAAATTTACCAATAAATTAATTACAGACCTGACAACGCATTACGAACTGGCCATTTGAAGGCATCCAAATTCTGCCGGACAGATGAAAACAGCTGTCTGGGCCACATACTTCTGTAAGTGTTCCACGAAGGACAATCCACAGTATATGACCTGCCCAGAATGAGCAAACCAGAATATTTCCTTAATATTAATTCTCCTTTAATTAACTTCTTATGTTTCAGATCTTCAACGTTCAAAGGTCAAAGGCTCCCGATCGCTCAAAATCGTATTTAAAGCGCCCTTCTTTAAGGCCTCATCTCCCAGCTCTGTATGGTTCACTTTAACCATCTTTGTTCCCTGTCTTTTATGAGAAAATGCTCAAAAAAATATTTTTTTTATTCCATAAGTAATAAAATAAAATTACATTATTGCTGTAAATAATTGCCTAAATCCTCTAATAATGGTCAAGGTCATCCATATACAAACGAATAATAGAATGAAAACGCAGTAAATAGCTTAACTTTTTTAAATATATTTCTTACGTATTTTGATAGACGTTTATAAACATTATTGTCTCTCCTAGTGAAGATTTTTGTTATAGATGTGTATGTTTGGTATCAAACTTCAAAAACCAAAAGGCGAATGCGCTACGTAATATATTGGTTATGGTTCACACATAATAGTCGTCCTATTGATTCAAGTTTAAACTATGATCTATTCGGTTATTTATTGATACTTACACCACAGTTGCTAGAATACGTTTCTTTGGTCAGTTTTTATTTTTAAACTTTTGAATATATTGACCTACAAGTCCTTTTTTGTTCTTAATAATGTGTAGCCGAAATAAGCGTAATGTGATTTGATACTACCACAGCTTCCTTAGCTCAATATTACTTCCTTCATAATGTATTGAATGGTATGAAACTGTAATTTTAAAAGAACAATTGAATATAACCACATAGGTCACTTGAATTATTGGCCTTTGCCTTTTTCAATCATTAACTATCCAAAATCTAGTCAACTACAGCTCGTAGTTAAAACAACAACATTTATTACTATATTAAATGTTAACAACAAAACAGTAGTAACAATAAAAGTTAAAACAGTTAAACTACTATAATAAGTGTTCACATTGTGCACCGCCAATTTGTACATAGGCTTCAAACCTTCTTATTAACTTAACTCTCTGGTACAGGAATCTTTAATCATTTTAGGTGTGATACTTCTCCAAACTCTTTAAGATACCACCTTTAAGGTGAGAAGCTCTCACAGAAATATGGGGATTAATACTCACATATGAGTTATTTATCACATCTCCTCATTTTTTACAGGAGTTGCATGTTTCAAACGTTTCGGCTGTGAAGGAAAACCTGTTCTCATTTTCCTTTCAGCATTCTGAAAAGTTTCAATTCAATGACAACTGGATAAGTAAGCGACAACTATATAGAATTATTTTTGTCAATACAATCAACTTGTACCTTATTTGTCAAAGGCTGAATTGTTATTATGTTTATGTTCTTTTATTCTTGTACGGGGTTTTCTTCTAGTTTCACCTATGTAGGTGGCGTCACAAGTATCACATTCTAATGAATAAACATTATTTTTTCAATGGTATTAACATGATTTTTAGTGTTTATTAAATGATTACTGTTAGTATTTGTAGTTTTAAATGTGGCAGCTATATTGTAGTTATATAATAATTTCAGTAATCTGTTTGAGATGTAGCTTTGGTAAGTGAATTTTTTGCATTTTCTGACTGTATCGTTTGTTATATTCTGTTGTAAACTTAACGTAGTGTTGTTGGTTAAGCCACGTTTTCTTTGGATTTTTTTTTGGATTTTTCTCTGGATACTGTCTATTTTGAAGTTGTTACAATGCGCAATGTATAGTATTATTTGAGTTTCATGTTTCATATCCTCTTCAGAAGTAAGCGTGTCAAACGTTCTATGTATGAAGGAATTGAAAACAGTCATTCGGTGTAATATGGCGGTAGGAGTTGTAAGAGATTATGGCGTTCGTTTGCGCCGGTTTTCTAAAAATTTATGAGTTTATGTTGTTTTCATTTTTTATCAATATCAGATTTAAAAAGTTTATTTTGTTGTTCAGTTCTGTTTCTATAGTGAAGTTGAAGTTATATGCTGTACATTGTCCCCCTTCCAAAATATCACGATGCCGTCGAAATATCTTTTCCATAACAGGATGCTATTTGTTGTTATTTAGGTTATGGTTAAGTAGTATATCATTTTCCAGTTTGTCCATAAAAAGGTCTGCTTATCAGTCCGCTTATTGTTAGGGAATCCCATTGGGAGGCCGTATTCCATGATTTTGATTGATGATTTTGTCATTGAAATTGCAAAAAATTTGATGTTTGTATTAAAAGTTTAACGGTGTCATTTCAAGTTTGAAGTATCTGCTATGTTTATCATTTCCTTATTAATGGATATATTAGTGTATAAATTGGTGACATTTAAAGAAAACATATTTGTGTGGTAATTTTAATATAATAATTTTATACATTGTATGTCGTGGCTTAAACTGAATAATTTCGTTGAAAATCTTTTTTATTAGTTTACTTACATGGTGTGTTGGAGAGCGTATGGCATTTACAATTGTTTTATAGGTTGTGTGTGCAAAGTGACAATTTTAGGGTTGATAGGTAATAAATTATGTATATTAATATTAAATAGTTTTAAGGTGTGGTGGGTTATGAAGGTTTTTTTTATATAATTTTTTTTATTTAGTAAAACAAGTCCTGTATTCTTGTTTGCTTTTGTTACAACATTATAATTATTATTTTGTGTAAAGAATTGAGACATATTACCTGTTTTTTTTGAATTGGCATATTGTATTTTTCTTTTCTTTGTCTCTAGTTATCAGTTTTCTTTCTTCAATAACTCCACTGCGTCCGCCTTCATTTTGTTTTCTTCTGTGTATAGTGACATGTAGAAACAATTTTTGGTTTAAATTAACTTAACTTACTTTGACGTTGTTGTAGGCTTTTAACTTACTTTGGTTACAAAAATGTGAGCACATACTTCCAAGCTCAATTTGCATGACCGTATGCCTCGTTAGTGGGCAGACACCTCGTGTCGCTAAACGCAGCTCACGCAAGCCCAGTGTCCATGGAGAGGAGCAAACATGGACGAGTGCTGTCATCGAATTGCGGGCGTTGCACGCGGCACCTGTTGTACAACAGAGCATCAAATAAGCATTGTCCAGGCAAAGAGTGAACACGTGTAAACAGACAGGCATTATGGTGTAAGGGCGTTGCTGATAGTTTATCAGAAGGCCCGGAACATGGCGGCGCCCCACCCCCCGGAAGCGGCGTGCGTGACACCGCCAGCGGAATCTTTATGGCTGCCCAGTCGCGAACAACAACGACTATTATGGCCTGTAATTAAAAATAAATTAAATAAATGCGGGGAAAGTGTATTAAGTGGGGATTAGTATTGTTTTATGATATAATCTAAGGTCTGCTATGTGATTACAATGTTTCCATGTTAGTGGAAAATAAATACAAAACTTCTAGCAGCAATGAAACAAGTTCTGGGAGCTTAACTTGCAACTTAGTTGATTAGTCTGGAGTTTTACTTACTTTGATATTGTGCATAGGTTTATCACAAGATTTATCGGTTATGGTCCCCAGTGTGCTTTACGTGTGTTCTTTTCTATGTTGCAGGGATCTGTGAACGGTGCTGTTAATGTACTGGTCTGTGTAATTTTTTGTAATTCTGCGAAATTTATAGTGCTTACTTGTTATAGTTGAAACGGTTTGTAGATTGCTATACGGTTTTTTCTCTGACGAGCTATTGGAAATGATATGAAATATCATTGTCAGACAGTCAGTGGTATTTCATTGACCAGTCAATGAAATATGCTCGACAAAATAACAACCATACATTCATTATCAACAAGGCAGAGCTCAAGGTCTCCGTAAGTATTCTTCTCTTTAGTGGATGCCATAAGTTACCCGAGGAAAGACATTATTGGTCTTTAGATGAAGACTTAGGAGTTCTTCGAAAGTATGTCGAGAAACCGTTACCTGCAGATTAAACGGTTCTTGCACTTCGCGGGCAACTCCCTTATAACTCCTCAGGTTACTGACAAACTTTTCAAAGTAAAGCCCGATATGGACTCTCTTATCAAGAGTTTTTGCAAAGGGGCTATTTTCATGAAGGTCTATCTGCGTACGAATCTATAATCAAATACCTCGGAAAACACTGCTAAACAATTTATAAGAGGAAAGCGTATACGTTTTGGTTTCAAGAACTGGATGCTGTCAAGTTCAACTGGTTACTGCTACGACTTCGGCATATTCATTGGGAAGAACAACAAAGTGGGATGCACAACTTCACTTGGCGCTAAAGTTGTATTCGACTTTGTTGTCAAAATACCAAATCCTGAATAACATAAGGTGATTTTTGACAACTTTAACCAATGGTAAGAG
>JAWQRJ010003857.1:0-11604 GCA_033557515.1 Diorygopyx duplodentatus
CTGATAACGTGAACGTTGTTTTGTTGCATTTACTATACCAAATACGGCAGTATCAAAATTTTAAATCTATGGCTGGGATCTATGGCTAACTTCACACCAGTTAGTATGCAATACGTCCGAAAGAGCGATGCCAGAGGAAATGTTACATGTGTCTGTGGATTTTCGAAAGAAATATAATTTTATGGATTTACAGCCCTAAAAAAGGCGTCAAAACCTTAGCAGTAAATAAAAATAAACAATAAAAACACTCAATTCTTATGCGGAACGTACTACAATATAGAACTAGTAAGAGCTTCTCTCCTTTTTCCAATCAAATTTATAAAGCAAGAGTTGCTTTATAAATTAATAAGAAAGACAAGATGTTAGATAATTGCCGCAACTGCTATATAATTATGTGCAAATTCGACCGACGAAAACTCTGTTTTATATAGTACCACTTTTACTTACTTGTAAATAAATATTACTTACTAAATTTACGAAATATTTTACTTACAATTTGTTCTATAACAATTCAAATATGGTCAATTTCGAAGAATTTCTGGTACACCCTTGGATTCGCCATTTTTTTGTGCAGTAATTACTGGGAAGTCGACCGACGAAAACTCAATTTTATATGCGGAAAAGAACAAGCTTTCTCGTGGTGCAAGCAGATTTAACATATCTTTGATTTTAAGAAAGTTATCGCGATAAAACCTTTTATGGAGAAACAATGTCTAAATTTTATGGGTGGGAGTTTTATGGATATCGTAACGCCAGTGTTAAAATTGTGTCTGAAGGGGTAGTACTCGTGCATAAGAGTCAAATCTGCGGCATATAACAAGCGGCAATGTCTTGATCGTTGGTGACATTTGTGTTTTACATGCTTATTAATCCTATTGCATTTATTTTTGTATATGTACGTTGTTGACATTAAAAACGAAAAGCATACCTGAAGATGAAGGAAGACATTTTTAAGTCTGGGTCTGAACGCAGACAGTAAAAGACCCTTTCTTCCTTGTCGCTTTACGATGGAGTACTTATATGTTTATGGAGGAACTAGTTCTTCTCCCATAGTTAGATAGTGTCCCTTATTTTTAAATTTTTTAAAATTTGTGTCCCCTATTTTTTCCTTATCATTTGGAAATACTGGTTTTTTAAATATTTTTTGAGCAATATTTAATACACATGCCGCACGAATCTCAAAGTTTAACATGGGATTTGTCGGGATGTGTGCTTTAACGTTCTAAAACACCCTTATAACAGTCAATAAAGCAATTACTACTAACATAACCTAACAATACACGAACTTCAGAACATATTACAACAATAATATTGTTTGCAAGTTAAAACTTAATTTCTTATTGACTTTTCAAATTTGAGTACTGAAAATCTAATATTAAAAAAATACTTTTCAATTCGATAAAAATGCAATGAATTCTTTTTGTAAACACTTTTTGTTGACCCGTCGATTTTTATGTTTGTTTTAACATATATTCTGATAGAAAGAATAATACGTATAGAATTATAAAAATATATGATGTTATCGATAATTTTTTAAAATGGAACACTGTATATTGTTAAATTTTTTATTCTACAGAAAATTTCACATACTATATTCTATAGCTAAACTCATTTGTATTCGAAATAATGATGTTTGAAAATTCATATTGTTGCTATCTAGTAGGCTATGAACATTTAAATAGCTTTAACTAAATCGGAATGGAATGGTTTGGACTTTCTCACCTCTGAGGTGTTTAAAATTAATTTTCTGATTTTCTGATGAATTTATCTACTTCACAAATTCAAACATTATTTCAAAAAATGAAAACAAGTGAGTTTGCATATAGAACATGGTACATGAAATATTGTTATAATTTATTGCAGAATTATGTAAATATTGTAGAAAAAATGTAACAACATACAGGGTGGTATTATTATGCGTAGTTTTTTATTGGAAAATATGTTAAAGTGAACAAAAGATCGACTGGTCCAAACGTTTTTACAAAAATTATTCATTATATTCTTATCGAATTATAAAGTGTTTCTTTAGTATTTTTAAACTCAAATTGAATTTAGGATTTTTTTAAACCCAAATTTAAAAAATAAACAAAGACACAATTTTGAATTTGCAAACAATATTGTTGTTGCACTGATTTTTGTAAAGGTATTTTCAAACGTTAAAGCACATCCTTATGTAAATTCCATGTTAAACTTAAATAATTCATTATTTTCAAGGCACTACTTTCAGGGGCGACCCAACAAAATTTCAAAAATTTTAAAAATAAGGAATACCCTAATATACATACTAACGGAATTATTTATTATAAATACTGGTATTTTTGACAGCTTGCTGTAAAATTAATAACATTACTCTCCAAAATTATATGACATCCACTTTAAGTGGATTATATGACTTTCACTATAAGACACATCACAAAAAATCACAACTATCCAACCATAAAAACAATGAGTATCGTAATAACATAAAATTTAAAAAATAAACATTTAGAATAAATATTATAATACTATAATAATAAAATCGCTTTCATGCTTTTACAGGCGGCCATATTTTTTGAAAAATGTAATATTTCTTGCATTTCAATAAATATTTTATTGAAAGCTCTATAGTCTCTTATTTATAACTATTTACTATACAGGTAAATCGATTCTTTTTAAATTAATTACGTAATAATGGTGTATAATTTGTATACACACTCTTTTTATTATACGCTTACATTACCAACAACAAAGTTAATAGCAGAGAAATTTGAGGCACATCGTCGAGTTTTTCTTATTGCTGATAAAGTGCACTGTGTGCAACACGTGCCTGCTAGAAAATTAGGTCACCAGAAGTCCGTACACAAAAGAAAGATTGCGTTTTTTTTGTAGTAGTCGGTTTCCACGGCGGTTTCGCAAGATCCTATTGGGCAAGAGACGTCTAACGCAGATGGCGCTTTTAAACATTCTCACAATTAGTGGTGCAAACGGCAGATTTTCATTTAATTTTTTGAGCTACGTATAAAAATAACATAAATAATAACGGAAGAAACTAAAATAAACGGCAAAAATGTTATATTTTCGACTTTGCTTACATTTAAGCTGAATTGAGCTTTTAAAAGATGGCCAGATGGCCAGAAAAGAATGGCAATACCATAGACTTGCAACCTTTTAATACAAAAACAATCAGCTTGAATGCTAATTCTCTGTATGGTGAGAAGAATGATGAGATCTAATACATGGGCAACATACATTTTTCAGCCGTAGAAAAACCACAAAGAGCAGTCGATCGATCATATGAACGTCTGGAAAAAATATTCCACTTTCAGCTGTACCACTAAAAATGATAAACATATTCTTATGAAGAACTGCAAAAAGTACGTTAATTGGACGTTGGAGCCAAGCTCCCTGGGAAGACCTAAAAAAGTGAACAGAGATTATATGTAAAAATGTCTAGAGCACATAATCAACTTATTATTTAACAATAAATTTGAACCCATGTGGTTATTCATATTTTTACGAATATATTATTTATACGCGTAATTTATACCCCTCGCAGAGCGAGGTGGGGGAAGGTGGGAGTCGTTCGCCTAAAACCACTGCGTTCTAGTTAGTAGCTTTCAAGAATCAAAGGCATCTTTACAATACGTCGAACTGCGTTTCACATACGAAAATTTGATGGAATTCATATTTGGACTAATATTTTACCTTGGTCGATAGAAAAATTCCGAAATTATTTTCTTGTTATCAACTGTGCTCTGAATATGTATTTCTTGAGAATACCCAAAGAAATCCTACATCTAGTCAATTTGACAACTTGAAAATGAAGGATTTTCAAGATAATATAATATTTATCTTGAAAAGAATATATTTGTTGTAGTTTTCGTAAACCGTTAACACCTCTCGCAGGTGACAAACAAATCAATTTAAGCATGGCTGACATCATCTAATGAGAATGGACCAAGATAGACTGGTAAAGAGAATAACAGAAAGTGGATCCTATATACAAAAATAAGTAAAGGGGGGCCGAGCAAGAGTTGGCAGGAAAATATATTAATTAATTATCATTCAATTCAATCATTCTTGAAGAAGAAGAGTTTTTTTCCATTGATATACGATTTTTCCAACTATTCCAATTTGCTTCAACCTGCTCTACATCCTAGCTTTAGAGTAGGAGCAAACAAGCCACCGTTGATTACTCAACAACTCAGTTTGTTATTCATGGATTTAGTCCGCGTACCATTAAAATCCGATTGAAATGTTTATTTGTACACACCGTGTCGCGAGAGAAACAGTTCCACGGTGCAATGATCATCTAGGGTACAGCACGTGGTTGGCTTTGAACTAAACCGTTCGCACGCAACGCCGCCTTTAATTTATTCCCTTGCAGATAAGCACGCGAAAAAACGTCCCGGCACCGCGAAAAGGATATGAGAGATTATCTTATGAAACAACATACGGATTTATCCGCGGCAAGTATCTCCCTCCCCGGGTACACGAACGTGCATAGATTGAATTCCTAATGCGAGTTTATATCCAATTACAGTGAAATAGGTCGGCGCAGGTTGCCAACTCCGTTTCAGCGTGGCCGTACTTGTATGGCACGCTTTTCTTCAGACCCGAGCACGCAAAGCGAATGTTTACCACTTAGACGCGTTATGATGTAATCGCGATGTGTGCATGCGGTTATACTCTGCAAGGAGAAGAAGTGGAAAAAGGGGGACCGAAGTTCTTGGATGCTTTACGTAACTTCGATTAACATAAACAACGCCTCCTTTTTTTGTATCTTGCAATGCAGTACGCACTCTAGATGTCGTATTCCACATGCTTCGATTTATAAGTTCCCGATACGTATATGTAGGTCGATACAGGCATAAGTGGAAGCGATGAAATCTAATTTAAGAAAATACTCAAGATCTAGTGTGAGAATTGTTTTGTCATCAATAACTACTGATTGGAGAAAACGGGTAAAAACTAATGAGGTTCAAAGTTGGGCAATATTTTCAACCATAAGCGCACGACGTATCTTCGCTTTCACCCACATTAAATTAGGGACCGTTTCATATTTTAACAGAAAACTTATGCAAATGCTGCGATTTAAATTTTAAATCACGTTCGTTCTATGTCAAAATTAGGACAAAACTTCGTTGCGTGGTTGCTAGAATCGGGTCTGCTCTTGTGAAACGTATTACGGCAATTTGGGGCAGCTGTAGTAATACTCTAAGAAGAATTGATGGTTTTGGATACGTAATAGCAAATTGTTATTTGGCTATTGCATATTGCATATTTGCATATGTATGTAAACGCAGCCAATTCAATTAAAGTTAGAAAATCTGAAATCGGTCGTGTAGATAGCAATTTAAAAACAAACACCTCACTCATGTCAAAAGATAGTTTAAGTATTTTAAACATGTTTATTGCAAAAAAAATGCAAGAGAGGAGAAATTAGTTAGAGGTTCTTCCGAAGTATATCCCATTCAGTATGAAATGCCTTTAAGCGAAAATAAGTTTAAGTATACAATTAATTTGTAAAAATATGTCATCCATGTTTTATACCAAGTATGAAATGATGAAAATTTGGAATAAATGCCGTACTTTTTTGGTATTTAAAAGCTTTAATTGAATATGATTGAATGAGCTCAAGTTTTATTCAATTAAAGCATTTAAATACCAAAAAAGTACGGCATTTATTCCAAATTTTCATCTTACAATTAATTGCCTCTGAACTAAAGTACGGTTTAGTTAAAGTAGTTTTTAACTAAGATTATGAAATTGGTAATTAGAAACAAACTTTAAAATCATTGAGAAGAGAAGAAAAATCAGATGTACAATACAGAAATTAGGGTTATTATACACAGTGGGCAACATTGACTGTAAGTTGCTCACGTGATCACGCTTAATCTCAATTGCTACCAAAACTATGTTCCGCAAACTATGTATCGTAAAAACCACAACCCAGTCATCAAACTTAATTAATTTTCAACAACTTTTAAACACTTGGGAACAAATTAATATATGGGAATATTTATCCTAAAATATTTTTTCAAATATGACAGCTAAAAAAATTTTGGTTCAGCTGCTTTCCTCGGCTGTTTAAATTTACAGAACTAATGATAGCTTTTTAAATTTAAAATTGAACTATGAGGTCGGCGCCAAATTCAGCGCCTAAAAACTAAATTTGAAAATGAACATTTGACTGCCTTGATGGAAATGGTAAATTTTAATTTACCATTAATTACCATAAATATAAAAAAATAATACACAATGAATTGAAAACTTAATCCTTTATTGAATTAAAAATTATTCAAAATTTATTGAAGTTCAAAAAGTTGGAAGTATCGGTACAAAAGTATAGATTCTGTATACAGGATGTCTACAGTGAACCCTCCGTTAGAAATATTGGGGAACGGATAAAGCTAGAAGTCTGAAAATTTCGAATTGAATGTGGAAGGAAGAGAACTCAAACATAAAAATATTTTCAATAAGCTGGCGGTTCCGGTTATACCGGAAGTTGACAACAGCTTTGTTAATTTAAATGGAAGGGACCCCATTTTTTTTTCTTAATCTATATTCAATTTTCAACAACTCTCGTAATACGTTTCCCAGGCCTAAACTTAATAGTTTTGGAGATATTGATTTTTTTCGCAAAAATTATGCAACCGCAGCAACGCTTTGTAAAATCGAATTTTCATAATTATACTTATGCGATGATGTTCATACTTCATGAACCATTAGTTGAGACATTGGAGTATTCAGAAATACACCCGTGGGACAATCTTACCTACATTCTTTACAAAATTGAATTTTGAAGTAAGAAAACTTTAAATGACAAAAAGTGTTTTTTTTAATGCCAACTACCAATTATTTTGATCTCATCGAATGTAGAATTAAAATTCTCGTTAAACGGTATTTGGTTTCCCTATACCTAAAATGTATTCTTTTCCGATTATTTAAGGTTTTTCGAGCTCTTGCTCCAAAAGCGATCCTTTGACAATATATTCATTTGTTGTAAATTGGGTTGCCTACAAATTAGTTATCAATTATGAACGTTTTGTAACTTGCAATTTTGATTTCATATTTGAAGGGGGAAAATAAACTCAAGTATCATTTGGAAATTGAGTTATCAAGATATTTCACATGTTTAGTTCTTATCAATGTTGACAAGTCCTTACTGTCTTCTAAAATGGCAATTAATAATTACTCCAATGTTGATATTATGGATTTATTTATTATTCATGGTCGATGCTAACAAATAGTAAGTAGAACGTGCAGGACATTTAACGAAAAATATCCGAATTTACTGCCGCTTAATGGAACAAAATTCAGAACTCAATACGAAAAGCTAAACCAGTCACGAATAGCGAGAACATTTTCACTGTGGTTTTAGCTTATTTTCATGCTAATCCAAACGCATCACTTCGTGCCGTCGCAGCTGTTTTGGGCAGATCTCGTTGCTCAATGCAGAAGGAAAAACGAATTTCATCCTTTTAAATTTTCATCAACTGCTGCAATGTGTCCACAAGACGCAGGGCAAAGACGATAATTCTGTGAGATGGTGCTACTCCGCCTACAAGAGGAACCCAGATTTTTGGAAAACATTATTTGTATTTGGACGGATGAAGCGAAATTTTCTAGAGAGGGGATTTTTAATAGTCGAAATCTTCACTTTTGAGCAGACCAAAATTCTCATGTGACGTACGATCTAAACTTTCACAATAAATTTATAATATTGGAGTAATTATTAGTTGCCATTTTAGAACACAGTAAGGACTTGTCAACGTTGTCAAGAACAAGAACTAAACATGTGAAATATCTTGATAGCTCGATTTCCAAATGATACTTGCATTAATTTTTCACCTTAAATATGAAATCAACCAACCTAAATTACATAAACGTCAAAATTGATAAGTAATTGGTAGGCAACCCAATTTACAACAAATGAATCTATTGTCAAAGGATTGCTTTTGCAGCAAGAGCTCGAAAAACCTTAAATAATCGGAAAATGATACATCTTAGGTATAGGGCAACTCAATACCGTTTAACGAGGATTTTAGTTCTACATTCAATAAGATAAAAATAATTGGTGCCATTTAAAAAATCACTTTTTGTTTAAATTTTTCTTATTTCAATTTGTAAAATTCAATTTTGTAAAGAATGTACGTAAGAATGTCCCCCCGGGTGTATTTCTGAAAAGTTCAATAATTCACTAATGATTAATGATATATGAACATTATCGCATAAGTTTAATTATAAAAATTCGATTTTTCAAAATGTTGCTGCGGTTACATAATTTTTGTGAAAAAAATCAATATCTCGAAAACGATTAAATTTAAGCCTGGCAAACGTATTATCAGAGTAGTTTAAAATTGAATGTAGATAAAAAAAATACAATTAACAAAGCTGTTGTCAACTTCCTGTATAACCGGAGCCGCCAGCTCATTGAAAATATTTTTATCTTTTAGTTCTCCTCCTAACATATTCAAATCCAAAGTTTCAGACTTATCTTTATCCGTTCTCGATATATTTCTAATGGATTGAATTGAATTGAATTTTTTTTTTAAATAATGTGTTGTTCAGTAGTAGTCGAACAGAACGCACTTGTTTGTAATTTTTCTATAAACGGTAAATATTTCAATTTAATAGCGTTTTTTAACTGACCATATGGTACTACAGAAATGCAAAAACATATGTTTTTCCCGTATCGTAAAGTAGGAAAGCTGTCACTAGTTGTCAGATGCATTATCAGTAAATCAATTTACCAAATTTTCAATGTTGATCAATTGAAAAATTGAGGGAAATCTGGAACATAAAAGTTTGTTTTCAATTTTCAGTAATTTTATATTACTATATCTTTTCACCAACCACAAAACCATAAATAAACGCATAATGCATGCAGTTTTGCTTCTTCTTCTCAATAATACAAATTTTGGGAAAAGAAAGTATTAATTTTTTCTCAAATTACGCTGCCTGCCAAATATTTCGATCTGATTTTGGGGCAAACCCAATTGCATCTCAATTTTTAAAATAGATCCAATAGAAAATAGGAAAGTTTGCATTCAACAAGGGCAAGGAAAACAAAATAATACCAACACGTTGGTGTACACTTTTTTTTCGCAGTACCGTTCAAAAGAATGTGGGTTAAAAATTTCTGAACAAAGAGCTTCTGTTAATATTACTATATTTTGGTGCAATATTTATTTGCCCTGTAAATTATTTTTCAGCATCCTCAAGTTGTATAAATTTAATTTTCATTAAAGTGTCCTAGATGGTTTCTTTGCTTACTTATTGATTATAATTTCCCTACTTTTTCTTCCACTTTGTACTTTAAAGATTTATCCACTTGTCTACGGTTACTACGGTACTGAGCTGTCATTACTTAATAAACAAATAAATAATGCGTTTAAATAAATTACTAGTTGAACTTATTTGCGTTGAAGAATCTGGCATCTCCTCTCATCTTCTCTTATGCGACAAGGTTAATTATTAATATTATTATCGAAATATAATCTTTTAAATTTGTAAATTACATATGCAAATTTTATGCACGCAGGGAAAAATAAAACACTTCAAAGAATTTTTTCAATTTAGCAGTACATTTCATTTGCCCTTTGAGCTAACCTTTTCGCAGATCTCATCTTGCATTTCGTTAAATCTCTTAATCTAGTCATTGTTCTCGCGCTTTATTGTTCGTTTAAATGAGCATTTCCACATTCGAAAATCATGCGCAGATCTATGCGCAATCGCATGCAAATAAAACCTTAAACATTACATTTGTTCACTACACCTGTTGGCTATCAATTGTCGCGCTTTTCAGTTCTTCACGAGTCGGCGCGTTTAGCTTATTGTATGTATATCGTTTCGTTACCGCAAAATGTCAAGAATATGCTGTCTCTTTCTGGTTGAGTTTTACTTTTTATGTCGTCCGCGCGTTGTCGCTATTGTGGGCGGTGGTCTTTTCGAGTTATTAATATCTCGTTTCTTGTGTCAACTTGAGATATATATCGATTATTGTTGCCTGTATTAAGATTAATCGATACGTCAATCACGACCGCTGTTTGAACCAGGAACTAAACGGAACGTAAAGAATTATGACATTTTACTTATAAATGTCGGTAATAGTGTTTCTGCGTTTATTCAGAAAAAAAAGCAAATTGAATGTAATAAAAACATATAATTGGAAAGGCAGTACAGCTGCAGGTTAACAATATTTATGTAGTACAAATACCGTCATAAATACTTTTCACCACTACCTTTGAAACATGTAGAGATTAATACTGGAATGGATTACTGTTTCTATTTAAGTTTCACCTTAAACAACAAACGGTTTACACGGTTGTGCCATATGGAAAAAATGTCATCGGGAGTGATTTCTGGCAAGAGCTTTTTCTTGTATCACATTGCAGATATCAAGCTCTTAATAACAATGATTTATCTGGCGGGTCCATCAGAAGAATGTGTTTGTCCACACCCATAATTTACTTCGCATTAATTTTTTGGCAAAGCAACAGTCGTGGTAAATCAGGTATTTATAACGATACAATCGCGACTTTGGAACGAGCGCTCAAAAGGAAACAAATCCGACGCCACAGAGTGTTGTCCTTTCAATGAGGTTAATACATTTCCCGTGTAGCTCGGTTGTCGCTTGACAGGTTTTTGTCCTTTTTGCGGGACGGTCATTGCCAGGACGAGAAAAATCCTTTCTTCAGTTGTCCCGCTAAAACGTCACAAAGGAAACCCCCACGGTAGTGGCGGGAAATCCTATTAGCGACTAGTCTATTTAAAAGTGTCGTGTGGGTAGCTCCTATTGATCTGTTCTAATGTAGGTTAAGACAGATATAGATTAAATGATCACTATTTGC
This sequence comes from Diorygopyx duplodentatus, assembly GCA_033557515.1. NCBI lineage: Eukaryota > Metazoa > Arthropoda > Insecta > Coleoptera > Scarabaeidae > Diorygopyx > Diorygopyx duplodentatus. The sequence goes on from JAWQRJ010003857.1 coordinate 10,836, forward strand.
ATAAGACGTAAGAGTCAAATATTAAATATGCAATATATGCATATATGACTATTTATTTACAAGGCAGAAACTGTTGTGTAATCATAAGAAATGTCAACAGTGTAAATGCTATACACCTAGTTATTATTTTTCAACATTATATGAAATTGTTGAGGATTGTGTACTGAATTATGTACATAATTTGAAGTATAGGATTTATCAATTCAACCGAAAAACTTCAATAACCTGCTTTATAGTGATAAAAAAACTGTTATGAACAGCGGAGATATACTTTAATATGAACAAAAAAAGTTTTTACTTCGTTGTGTTAATTTTTAGTTTTCTTTGTTGCATAAGTTAAATAAGTACAGTTCAAGAAAATCAGATAATGCTTCTCAATGAACAACACTTATATTTCTAAGAGATCAACCAAAACTTTACAATATTTACAATATTAATGATTTAGAAAAATCTGTATTACTGGTTTAATTAACAATTCCAAGAAAGGAAGGAGAGTAATGATTTTTACTAATCAGTATGTTTAGAAACTAAATTTAGATTTTTAACACTTCTATTCGTTGACGGGTTTCGGTATCACAGTACATACCATCATGATGGACAAACATTAGGTTAAGTGTAGCTCATGTTCTATACCTCTAAGAACTATGCTAACGTTGGAATATTAATCCTGATTGGTTGTATTGTACATCGAAGAAGTTTAATTAGATGATAACACATTTGAAGTTACTTAAAATAAAAATTAGATTATTTCTAAAAGACATGCTTGCCT
>JAWQRJ010003858.1:0-11602 GCA_033557515.1 Diorygopyx duplodentatus
AGTTTACATAGGATCTACATCGCAGCCGTCAAAACTAAGAATCAATCAACATAAGAGCGATATTAATGTAAAACCCAAAAGCACTATGTAAACATGTCCATGAAGAGAAACATGAATTTGATTGCGAGGCGGTAAAAATTTTGAAAATGGAGAAGAACAATAGGAAGAGATTAATGTTGGAGATGCTACACATAAAACTAAATCAAAAAACCTGCAACAGCAAACAGGACACATAAGAACTACTAGCACAATACAACAAAAAATTTTGAAGCAAAAACGTCGACTTAATTATGTCAAATGTGTCCGTATCAGAGGTAATACTGATATGAAAAATATTGTCAAGTTCCAAAACAAAACATTCTACAACTAATTGTTTTTATGAAATAAATAAACTATTACGTCTGAAGAAGCCGTCAGAGCACGGCGAAACGTAACGAAAATGATATAAATCGTATGGAAACACAAGGCTATTTTTTATTATTAACGCCGAATGGTCAGCGACCTTAAAACCTACACGTAGTAATGAAGTAATTTTTCTCTGCCGATTTTTTTTCTTTTTAGCGTGCCATATTGAATCTGCATTTTGAAAATGCAGCTTAGATTTTAGAATCATGATTAGAAACCGTAAAAATATGGTATATTTTAAGAATCGAAATAAACGGTTAAAATACAGTCGAAGTCAGATTCGCCATGTTGAAAATGTACGGTTTGGATTTTAGATTCATAATTAACAATCTTAATTATCATATTTTATTTGTGAGAAATCAATGTTAATTAAATGGGAAAATCGAGCCTACCGACACGGGTTGACAACAAGATAGACAATTGTAACTTTGCATACGTTATTTTTAATTTAGTTTGATCTGCTTTAGCATACTTTAAACATAATAGTTATTGTATAGAAACTAGTGCTTCTGGAACAAGAGGTTGTGTGAAAAACTCCGCTTATTTTTCGTTCATTTCCAAAATAATCAGATACGGCATTTTTGATGTCTCATATACACTTAGATAACCCAACATATGGGATATCATAATTAACTCACAGCCAGAAAACATGAAACGCTACAATGCGACTTATATACGTGAAAAACTGTAATTCTATAAGCCTTATCTTTGGGATGGAACACCCATTGTCTCCGTCGACATTCATAAGATCATCCGAAAAGAGAAGACTAAGAAGCGGCTTTTGGCCCAGAACTGAAATCAAATTTGATGCAAAGAATTAAGCATACAAAGATATGACTCGTCGCACGGATAAAGAGAACCGTTCCATTTCATTCCCCGTACCTCTGCATTATTAACTTCCTTTGTGCGTCGCCACTGTTTGTTGTCTGCTTAAAGTCTCCAGTCCCCCTCGCCTGACTGAGCACGCAAATTATGCCCGTCTCTTTGAAATATGTAAACGGACGGACAGGCTTCCGCATAGCCCGACGTCACCCTATTGGCACGGTAACGTCGAGCGTCGGCCATTGTGCAGTATTCGATTTAAACTTTTCAATAAGCGGAACGTTATGTTAATTCGCCTATTTATATTCATTGCGTCACTACGACATCGATGCACGCTTACTAACGCGCCAAATTGCGACGCTGACAGAGCCGCCTAGCGGCGTGTTTGTACGTTGTTTCGGGGGGATTTCGCGGGATGTGGCATAAATTATCGTTTATTTGAAGTTGTGGGTTATTCCGAGTCAATTTGAGTTTGATTCTAACGACGACCCAGTACTTTTCGATCTCTTTGCTCGCATATTATGTTGGGTGAATGTGCCAAGTTTTAGTTTCTTGACTATAACCCGTTAGAGACAGCTTTAATAAAAACACAAGTTTCCAGTTGCACACATAAATAATGCTAATACGTTTGCACGAGCACATGCACACTTCGTGATGTTAACTAAATGAGACATTTGAAGACCAGAAAGGTCGAAATTGGCTACATTTTCATATCGCCTACTCTCATGTTCCTTTCCTCGTTACATGTACCACGCCTGGTGGCGCTGTATCCCGGGCCGAAACTGCTATAATATTTATACCTGCCGGCTTGAAGATTTAATATAGCTGTTCCACATGACGTCCAGAAGGAACGTACCGACTAATTTTATCGTTTCCTACGCGACGGGCAGTCGGAACGCTATTTTCATCAACGTCTGCCGCACGGTATATCAAATTGAAGTGATATTACATACCAAACAAGTTTGTCGTGGAAGGTTTTTGCGAGGACTAAAACACAATCTTTCGGCTTTTTGGTTAAGTCAAAGAGATGGTTTTCAATGTACGTAATTTAAAAGATATTCGAGTACACAGCAACTCCTATGGGTAGGTATACTATAGACTAAAACAAAAGAAGGAAAATGAAGCCACTGATAGAAGCAATCAGCTACTATTTGCAGAATAAAAACATCTCTTTTAGTTTCGGAGTTATTATGGCTAATCTTAGGTGGGATGTATAGTCAGATCTTCTACCCATAGGGTGTCGAAGTTCCTTCCTTCATTTCTCAGTGTTCCCCAGTAAATTTCTTCCACCGTTCCCTGTCCTCAACCATGCTCTTCGCCTCCTTAATGACCAGGTTCCTTCTCCTCAAGTTTTCAGCTCTCGCCTTCCACACTGTGTTAACCTGTCTGTTAACTGTGTTTTCCGGTAGTCTAATCAAGTGCCCCTACCATTTCAGTCACTTTTCTTCAATTTGCCTTTTGTTTTGCTCGGATGTCTTCATTTAAGTTTCACTTCCGTATATCAAAGTTAGTAAAATTATCGCTTTATCAATGTCAGTTTCGTTTTCTTTGCTATAGCCTTGTGGCTAAAAATTGCTACTGCTATTTACATTCTCCTCATAATTGCCCCCGCAAGCCCTCAATATTCCATAAAATTCAAAGTAATCTTGATTATTTTCCTGTCTTTCGCCACTCCCACTACTTTACTTTCAGTTGTATTAATGATCATGTTTGCGCCTTTTAGTTCTGTATTCCATATACGTTTATGATATGGAATACAGAGATTTGTACGTTTCTACGTATACGTTGGTTTTCCTGTAAAGCGTCTGTTGTTTTCCCAAAGATTACCATGTGGTTCGCAAACAGGCATTCCGTTATTGTGACGTTTCTTAAATTTAAATATCCTACTTCCACCTTTCTCCAAATGTTGGACACTCTGGCTATTTCATATAGGTACATTGTGAAGAGCAATGGGATCAAGGCTCCACCTTGCTCCACCAAGGCTCCACGGCTCCATCTCGAAACCCGCTCAGTTTACGAAAAAATAGAAGGATCAAAAAAGTTTCCAAATCGTCTGGGCTATACGATTGATGGTTTTGTTCGCAAGAAAACGGACGGATAAAAAGTTCTTTTGTAAAAATCGATAGGGGTTGTTCGTTTCAACCCTTTGCGATGACCAGATGCGAATGAGAATAACATATTAAAATGTAGTTTTAAAAATACAAGATACACAAAACAACATTTAAACGTAGGCAATGTCGTTCTCAAGAATAACCCCAATAACTATATTCTTGACAATCCCTTTAAATGCCTCTAACTCTGTACGGGAGCCCTAATTTAAAAAGAAATATATAAAGGACCCCACATAAAATCAATTGTACAATATGCCCTTGCAGTATTTGCGCATAATTTCCGGACACCCTGTATATCAACTTCAAGTACCCAATCTTTACGTTACCTCCTTTCTGCTTATTCCTTATTACCTGTAACTTCGGTCACAAAAAATAATAATAGCAAGTTTGTAATTTTTTTTCCATTCCATAAGTATTAGTTTATGTGAGTATAGAAAGCAAGATTATGCCTTTGATATTGACAATATTTGATGTAACTAATAAATTCGCTTAAAAAAGCCCACATGCACAGCTAAAGTCAACACCAATAGCTGCAATTAATATTCATCAAAGAAAAATGTTGAATGTCGAAAATTACGGGCTATAGGGCTGTCAGAAAAATCTAGTTTTGTGAATTCGAAAACCGATTCTATTATTATTCACAAAATAATGGACAATATTTCGAACATTTGATTAAATGAAAATTGTTATAAATGATTTTAAAAATTTTGAGCTTTCAGAAATATCAACTTTTTCAATAATTCGATCTTATTGAAAAAGTTAGTTTGAAATTAGTCGAAAACAAATTGATTGATTTTGACGTGAAATTTTTTATTTTGACGTGCTATATTTGTTGAGATATTTATTTTTATATTGTTTAGTCCCATCTGTGATTCTAATGTTGGGGTAGGGGGGCGTTATGTGTGATTCACCTCGCGGCAGTTGTAACTATTCCCAAAATGTTATTTTGGCATCTTTCATAGTGTCCAAGTTATCCGCGGACTCACGGGGAGACAGAAAAGCTTAAAAGTGTCCATAATTTAAAAAAAAAGTATATGTACATGAATTTAAAAAGCAAATACCTTATGTTGAGATATTAATTATAAAAAAAAATCAATTTTATTTCAATGATTATTGAATATAAATGTAAAATGCTTAATTTAAAAATGAACGTATTAATATTAAGATTAGAGGGTATAAAACAAAATAAAATTAAAAAATTCATAATAATTATACGCATCATCAGATAATACTGCGGAATCGAAATAACGAAAAGTTTCTTGAATTCCTGTAAGATAATCGCTTTCTATCTCTTCATATGAAACTATGTAGTTCCTATAATCTTTATTTCTGTACCATCAACTTTATATGCGTATCATCAACTTTCACTTCGATAATGTGCAAGTTTGCAATTTCTTCTTAATTTTTTTTTCATTTCGTCTAAAATGACTTCTACAGATTCATTCGCAATCTCTATTTGTATTAGCCGACAAAATCTGACTGATATGCTGAATTGTTCCATAAGACTTAATTAGAGAAGAATAGCAACCTTAAAGGAATTACAGCAGTAATTAAAAGGTTTTCATCTCTGCCATTTGATGAGTCGTACCTCTGTTTGTACACTGAGTGCACCAAACTGCCATCAAATCCCAAAAGAACCAAGAATATGGCTTCCGTAGCTAAAATACCTTTTCTCATGACTTCGATGACTACTTCCAACTGCAATGTTACTAGTTTTTTGAATTGTATGTTCTAGCAATCTCTTTCAGAGCCTCTTCAGGTATTGTAGGTCTAATGATAACGAGATGTTCTATGAATTTCCTTATTTTTGTCGAATGTTCTGGGCATTTAGCGGCTTGATTGAGAATTGATTACAGATCTGGATTGTAATTTGCCGCAAAGCGGCAGACATTTAACAACCTTTGTGGATCATAATTTAGCTGTTTCTTCACAGTTGACGCTTCTCTGCGTTTTGAAGTTTCTGACTTCTTATCAAACACAAGTGGCGTACGAAGAGGACCAGATATACTATGTGCTTCTTTCATAACAAACCACAATGATCGCAGTTAAACTCAGAATCTAACCACTGAACATATTTAATATCAAATCTTTTTGTATTTCTTTTCACTTCATTTAGTTTTTTTTTGTCGCCTAGACCTTAGGGTAGATAAAAGATTCCTTAGTTTTTGTTTACCTTCAATTTGAAATCCTTCATCTGAAGAATATTTAATTCAACGTAAAATATAAACTGTTGATTGTATAGATTTGTTTTCAGAAATAACGTTCAAAATTTCACGTTCTGTAAATAAAACCTTTATTAATTAAATCGCTAGTTTGATAACCTACATTTTGTTTCGATTCCATTTCTAGATGCCATTAGCTATAGTGTAGCACAATAGATAAAAAATGCATTATGTGTAAACTTAACCAACTCAACTAACCCAATATGTGTAAAAATATGTACAACTATTATAATATTATATTATAATATGTAAAATTTAAAAGCATTATGCATATGTGAAAAGAAATAACTAAGTTTCTAACTTATTAGAGATATAATATATAAGTTTCAACTAAGCTTTATAAGGATTAAATGTATTTTATTTTGAACAATTATTGACGTATTAGAAATATATAAATATTTACTTAAGTGTAAATTAATTTAAATAAATATTTAAATTTTTACTCCATTTTATTCCTTCTTACGATTGATTCATTTTAGGAAAAAATATATCAAATCTGTTGAAAGGATATCGTTGTGTCATAACGATATCCAACTTCTGTTTTTTTCCAATAAATCATCCTGTATGTTATTACATTTTTGACTTCACTAAGTTAAAAATAATTTTATTAAGGCAACATCTGGTTAACTCACACTGTTTCTGAGTTTAATTAAACATTTTAATTCTTGAATCGGTAATATTGTCACTGCAACTTTTAGGCATGAGAACATAAGCACAGCATCGTTTAAAGAGCCTTCTATACCCATTTTTATAAACAATATACTGTTTATAAAAAAGAGGTATAAAAAGTAGACATGGTTTGGTAATTGCAATAAGTGCAAATTGCAAATGCAATTTTTTTTGTTTGTTAATTTTAGATGACGAATCTCATTTCTATGGAAAACTAGTAAAGGGATTTATTTGCAATAATTTTAACATGGGTACTTATACACATGAATATTTTCATATAAGATTTAATTTAGGGCACCCTCTATTTAATCTTTTTGCGTTAAATTAACCATACCTGTAACCAGACTTCAAATTAGGATATTTTAATATATAATAATTTTGCCAAATTTTGCGAAAAATAACTGTGGGCAATATATTTCATATGATACGTTTTATTGCATTTTATTGATCGGTTAAGTCGTGGGATTATAACGATTTATTGATCCATTGCAGCTAAGCGCCCTAATTGACCAATAAATTAATGTACGTATTTCAAATTTAAGTATTGTACAGTTCTATACATAAACAGAAATGAAAATAGGATTGTATATTGAAGGGCTGAAATTGGAATCGTTTTTAAAACTTAAATGCCTTTTAGAAAAATATGGAAGGTAACCCCATAACGAACTAATTGAATCGAAAAATGCAGTTATTAAATATACTACTGATAGACTTTTCGATTTAGTAGCTGCCATGCGGTTTGGTTTGGAATTTGAAATTTTAAAGTTGATAGTACGCAGAACGCTATATAGAAAGATTTACATTTCTATTTTAGTCCACCAGATTGCAACATTTAAGCGTAAGAATTGTGACCGAAATTATCATAGGGACTGAAAAGTAAAGGAAGAAGAGGAAGGGATCTAATGTGGTTCAATACCTAATCATTAGTAAAATTTATTACATACATATATTGATGTATGTATTTTTTAAAATGATTAATTAATTTGGAAAGTTACGAACATTTTGACTGTTATTATCAATTTCAACTTGCTAGTTTCAATGGATAATAAATGTATCGTATCTTGTATTTATATACTCTAGCGGTGAATAAATAATAAAGATTAATTAATCGATATCGTAATTAATAATTGATAATGAAAGTTAATGTCTGCTGTCCCATCGAATCAGGAAATCAAATTCCTTTTTCACTTTCTTAGTTGCAAACTCATTCCTCGTTATTCAATCTGATTTTCATTCAAAGTGTGTCTTTCCGACTTCTACAAAAACAAACCTATTATATAATTGATACAGAAAAGAGCTTCCCTGTGTTCTTTTATGTGATTGAAGAAGTGAATGCTGAAACAGGAGAAATCTCTAAATGTCAATGGACGCCATGTAGTTTCCGTGTACGACCCACCGCAACGCCAAATCTTTATGTGCACAGGTAACATCGATAAATTTGCATTTTACAAGCGAGCCCGGTGTCCGGCGACCACCGCTCACAGCGTCCAATCGCGGTTGCCTTGTGCACCGCTTTCGAGTTGGATTTAGGACGGTGTAATGCGGATGGGCAAGACAATCGGAAACAGTAAAACTGGCGGAAGAGCAACCGGGATATTTCCTGACGCCACCCGGGCAAACGCTGCGCCTCCCTGAAAGTGTTGTGTGCATGACGACGCCAAAGCCGACCGCTAAAAATGCAGCAGCGCAAACAGGAAGAACGGCGCACAATGCTGCTGCACGCGAAAAGTGCATCTAGTTTGAAATTATAATAATATCCAGCAGTGCTGGCTTCAGGATCCAAGGCAGCACTGTCATAGAATCGGCTTTAACTGCCATTTACATTGTTTTGTCTTTCCTTCTAGGACACTTCAAAACGTAACTTATTTTAAATTGTGGATGGAGAGTTTGTTAAAATTGCCTGAAACAATTTATTGCACCCCATAAGGTTTGAACGATATATAAGTGAAACCACAACCAACAATAACCAGAACTAGAATTAACTAACAGGCAAAATACGAAAACTTCATTTGATTATGTTCCTTGTTTCCTCGCATATGATCCATAGTTTCCTGTCATCAACCACTAATTGTAGGAGGACACGTGTATTGGTGAGTGTGATTATGTCGGGGGTAAAAAAAACAAAACTTTTTTTACCCCCGAGCGAGCTCGCTCAATTTGGTAGCGCCATCGTGTGACACACGACTATTGTACCTATGCTCTCTGTTTTGCTAGAGGCCAGCAGGGTTGTTTAACAAAATTAAATTTGAATCTACTAAAAGTTAGTTTATTTCATCTAAACGTAGTTGAAAATAACAAAATCATTTAATCATTAAAAAATAGAATATGCTGTAAAATGTGTACACTTCTGGTTATTTTTTTAATAGCAATAATTTTAGGTAACATTAAGTATAAAGGGTTTGTTTATATTTTGGGAAAAACTAACAAAGGTTCAACTTACTCGTCAGTTTGAGAATTTATATGTATCATAAGAATAAAATTTCAAGTATTCCCATTGAATTGTAGTTAAATTTCTGCTGTTTGTATCTGGAACTTTCGTTGTGTAATGTTGTATTCGGTTCTTTGATAAAACTGAATATTCTCTTAATAAAACCTACTTTGTATGAGAGGTGAGTGTGAAATGTCTGGAAGCGAAATTGTTAGTAAACCGCGTTTTTCATTAAGAGTTAAATTTTACCTGGTGTAATTATTTTGATATTGCAACATGTGGTTCCAACAACAATATGTCAAAACATCTTAGGTTGGTTCTCTATATGAACGAAATCGGACCATTATAAGTTGTAGAGATCTGCTTGTATTGCATTTACACAACTTACATTTATAGTTGAAATGGATCCTTTAAACATTTGTAAATAGGTGCATTGGTAGGATTGAGCTGCTCGTTGAAGCATTGGACCATTACTTCTACTTTCATTATAACAAGAAAATTTGTTATTCGTCTTTGAAATTAATTCCTAGATATTGTTCCTATAAAATATTACTATTTAATATTCTTAACAAAAATAGTGTTTTTAAAGCAAGGGGCGAAATGGAGATCTAATATAGAGATGTTCTATTTGAAATCTTGTGGGTAGGTATTAATCGATAGTTAATATCGCCAGTGCTATAGCCTGTAAACTGTGTAAACTCATATTACACCGTCAACAAGCAAATGCATTCCCAACTAAACGTATTTTGACTGTTCTAATTGCAATTCAAGTCTTTCCGAAGTAAAGACTTCAATGTATAACCATATGAGCTAATCACGAGCTAGTGATTATAACTAAAAGGAAAATAACGACGGTTTAAAACGAATATTTTCACTACGGGTTTAAAATAAGAACAAAATGGAAATTTTACGCAAATCGATATTGGCAAATTTAGGCTTCCTGAATATTTAATTTTATAGTTACCAATGTGGATCGAGGGCGCCCAGAATGAACCCTGGCATAGCCACCTGCGCCCCGCATTTGACAATTAATTTTAATATATTTAATCATCCCCATGAAGGGTAGAAACGTACTTTATTAATTGCTTTTACGCCTGGCGTTTGGAGAGCGGGTTTGGAAATTGGAAAGTCGCATAAACTCAACCCGATGTTTGTTTATTTTAAGCAAATATTTATTTTTCAACGATCAAGATAACAGAACGTAATTAATATTTATTAAAAGCGACGTGTATGATGTTTAGATTGAAGTTTGACGTTTTTTTCTCCAAAAAATTAACTGAAGTGGGGTACTTCAAACCGTTGTTTTTTCTATTGGCACCAGGTGCGTTCAATTTTTTATTGTTTACTTTTTTGTAAATATTTAGTAAACTGGATACGTGATTGCAACGAAAATAAATAAATTGGAAATGTAAAATAAACACCTGTCACACTTTATATCGTTTTGAACTGAATAACCAACTTCGATCGTGTTTTTGATATTAATAATAAATAAATATATTTTCATCATGTCGACTCATCTAAAATGGCACGCAAAACACAATAAAGCGAACAACAAATAACACGAGTTTTGTATAATAATTAATTAAGCGTCGGTAGGTAGTTAGGTAGTACCGACAAATATATGGATTTTCCGAAGTGCTTCGGGCCCGAAATGAAGACTCTTGAATTTTCGCAAGGTGAGAAAATGGTGAAAAATATTTTTCCGTACTGGTCAGAACGCCCTGGAAATGGTCCATAACTCATGCCGAAATGAAATATTGGTTCGTTATTGTGGCAGCGTCTCTACTCTATAGCTGCCATTTACTTTACTTCCCCTCTACTTGGGTGTAATATATATGGTTAATGGTAGGGACACTTCTTTTTATAACTGGTGTATAACATAGATTAAATGAAGGGTGTAAAATTGCCAGGAGAAAATAGAGCGGAGCATATTTTATGCAAATTTGACCTTTAAACCAGCTTGCTCAATTTAACTGCAACTATATGCATTTTTATTCATCATGATTTATTTTGAGTTCTCAACATCTCAACACAGGTTTATTACGTAAAGAAATGCGTAATAGTCAAATTGAAATATTTTGATGTTTTAAAAGTTATTGGTATAGTAGCGGTATGCAAAGCGTACGACGTTTAATCGATGAGATAACTTTAATAATATAACTCAAAAATTAGGACCTTGGGTCACGCAAACAGTCCTCTCTTACCTTGAGTGGAAGTTTTAGCTCTAAATATTTAATTAATAATCGAAAGGACAGTTACTAATTAAATAGTCTTACACAATTCCATTGTGGGAAGGATGGCTTTTAGATAATAGCTCTACATCTCTATAGCTTTAAATAAATAACTATAGATAAAACAATTACTGACAGTAAATAAAACAGACGAATTACTACACATTAAAATGATTAAAATATCTAAACCAATTTAACACCAACAAAACACATGGTGTAACACAAACACACAACGCGACGGCTTCAACAATTATAGTAATTGTACGGCGAGCCGGAAAGAAAACTGGTTTACAACTTTGTTACCAAAAAGTTAAAACTCAATGTCTCTAACGTCCACATGATATTTTTAATTGAATTTGCTCTACTATATTTTTATTTTTTATCTATTTTGTAGACTGAGTAAGAAAGAATATATGTTGCTGAAATTTTCCACATCTGCTTGAAAATTAATGATGTTTTTTACTAACAAGGTATATATCAAATATCACACATATACTAGTAGGTTAAAAGGGGTAAACTACCCCTAGTTTTTTAGAATAATTTAAAAACTACCGCATCGACTTTGGTGGCGTTAAGTATACAACACGTTTAACCCTCCAGTGGACGGGTGATTTTATAATCACACCGGCGGACGGGTGAGGTCTATCAGGACCATTGTTAAAACTGCCGTAAAAAAATTTTTTTCAAAGATTTTAATTTTTTTCCTTAAAAAGT